>QNGE01001259.1:151691-179919 GCA_008508345.1 Paragonimus westermani | reverse complement strand
TGACGAGACTGGTGATCGGAATGACTCAGGCCAGTGATCATTTCGCCAACTATTCGTTGGACACATTCAATGGCGGGTATGCCTTCTGTCCGATTAGGGCAAGGTTGGGAGCTAACATCTGCCGTGTTGGGGATTGCGGAGCCAACGTCATCGGTAGTGGGAAACACTTTCAGACGTAATCGTACGCCACGGTCACTGTTGAACCTGCATCCGTTCTTTGGTTCTTTACAGATTTTCTGTTGCTTTCGTTTTTATCATCCACTCACCCTTATTCATTGTTCATGTACGCTGTGTACTACTGAGGGTCGACGAAAAGCCGAACCGGAATACCCACGGGTACGGCTTTGTTCTAAGCATGTGTGTTCAAGTGTTCAGTCGCGATGTTCCGTATTTCAGACCCTACTGCACCAATTTTGCCGCAACTATATTTTACCAATCGATTCCTTGAGTTCTGAGTGTGGTCTCAAGCTGCACCCTGGTGTCAACTGAGTCTTTTCCAGTTTTCATTCCTGGCTTGCTCATTTTGCTGGTTCTCATGAGTGGCCTCTGTCTCTCGACTCCCTTTCGCTTTAGCTGTTTGTTGGTGACATCAGGATCTGAGCACCCCGAACGACTTAACCGCATTACAGAATGATCCGGACAGTCTACCAAGTAGACCTCCGGCTTCCTTTTAACGCTGAAGCTGAATGTTTCGCCTATTCACTCTTCATAAGAAGCTACCTTCTTTCTCGATAAGTGACCTCTTTAGAGAAGCCTGAGTGGAAAGTAGTGGGGTCAGTGATTTCATTCTTTCGAATCCATCGAACGCTGAGGCGAATTGGAAAATGGTTAATAATATGTGAACGCTATTCAAGCGATCTGTTTGTTTCAGACAATGTCATTCGACCCACTACATCTGTTTGCATGGGCCCGCCGTACAGTTAACGTCATGGCCTCTGTATCTATACAACAGCTACACCTGATCTGTCTGTCTTCACATATTGTGTGTATATGCAGTTCTGAACTGACATCGTTGGCGAAGTTGCATCTTATTTGCTATGCTCTCCGTTTGTTGTGCATCCTACACCCTTGCCGTTGGATCATTTTCTGCCATTATACTTCATTTTTGGTGTTTAATTGGCCTTGGAACTAACGTATATTTGATTTCTTATTTTTATCATAGCTTCGCATCATCGTTTCCGATCGCATTCCACCCGTTCAGCCAAAATGTCCTCGTAATTATGATTGCACCTCAAAAGTTCAAGCTTCAACACCATCAAACTCACGATGTCCGTGGAATTGTAGGCAGTAAAGAGCATACTGTCATCGAATTTGATCAACCGGATGTTCTGTTAAGTTCTCGTGGAACACATGGAATTTCCGCTGGTGATGTTATTGAAGTTTACCATCCGGAAGATCCTCATCACGCGCTGTTCCTCGTCCCCTACCTGCGGGATGATGTTCAGTTACGAGGTACGCTTTTTCGACGGTCTTTCATATTATCTTCCTCTCTTAGACGTCATTAGTATTGAGCACTCCATTGCGCAAACGTTCAAGCTGCAGCCGCACAAAATTGTCTGTGTTCAAGTAGTGGACAAAGAGGTTGGGAATATTTATCATTTTGACTTAATTTCGACTTACAGTCTGTAACATTGGATCTGGTGGAATTATATATTCGCGACCAATATTTCAGTCGAAGTGATTCATATCGTTTTATTCAACAATTGGTAGGTTAGATCACAACTTGTCTACATCACTTATATTTTGTAGACCGGTAGCGTTTTACAGGTGAACAAAAAGATTGGATACAATCAAATGAGGCAAGTTTCAAGAAGCCGCCTTTTTACTCCTCGTTTCAGAGTACAGGTGGGTGAACTGTGGCGAAAAGGTGAAAAATATTCCTCTGGGTATGTGGGTCCTGATACCAAGGTAGATCATTTTCTTAATTTGGTGGAGGTGAAGAAAAATAGATAGTTTTCCGCTCTTCCACAGCTGTAATGCAAATCTTCATACAACTCAGCAAAGAAATGTGGCTTTTCGATGAGCATGGCGATCTGTACTTTGAGAGAACACTGAAGTTCCTATCTGAGCTGTTCCTGAAGTTTTGGCCCGTAATTTTTTTTGTTTTTGCGTTTAATTTATTCTACCAGGAAAGCAATTCTAATCATGATGGCACCATTGTGTTTTTCACTCGGGTGTTTCTCGATGGTGAGTCTGCCGTTTGTTTGCCTTGCTCTAAAGTTGCCTAATTCAAACGGTTTTGCTTTTTGTGTTGAACTCGTGACTTTACACGAGGTCTTTTCGACACTGGTCCACCTAATCCGATGTTAGCGACTCAGAACGCCGCTTTTTGCGATGCTTTTTACGTATGGTCTTCGTCCTCTCCCTGCTGCACTTTTGCGTATGAGCACTTTTTTCAGATGTTCCAGATGATCTTTGCTGAATACTGTCAACTTGTCGATTATCACAGCAATTACAGATACGCCCTTGGAAATTCCGGATTCTTTAAACCCTAGTGTTTTCTGTTTTACGACGTATTCAGAAAAGATTACATGAGTACTCAAAACTGATACCGTTTGCTCTGGTTGATCTTTTGTTCAGCAGTTTAGGTGATCGCAAGTGTCTCCCAGTGGTATGGTTAATCTTTGTATTTGGCACATCACACCCTGCCGGCCATCCGACAGCTTCGTGTTAAGTATTCTACTCTGTTTATCCGAATGAAGAAACACTGTGGTGTTGGCTTGAAATTAACTTTACATTTCACATTGTGATTGATAAGTCCCACCTTCGGACAGAAAATATCGAGCAAGAATCCTAATGCTGTTTACTTTTATTCTGTACTATCGTAAAAGATGGCGCGAAACGGTCAGAAGACGGGGACTGATGTAGTGCTTTGTGGTTTTCTTACGCAGTCGTTTGAGTTTTCTAGTTGGTCTACTATTTTGTCATTGTATATGGTGTCTTTATACATGTTTACATGCTCTTGTTTACACACACAACACGCTGACGAGTCCCGCTGTTTTGTTCGTCCTGAACCTATCAAGCAACATTCACAACTACCGAACTCGTTACTAGAACCAGCCCTCCTATATATGGATATATTAGGTATTATATGTGGATCCAATAAACTACATGGACTGTGGTGAACATTTTGTGGTGGTCAGCTTGACTCTCGTGTATTTGATTGGAGTACTTATTGGTTTAGCACAGTCAGTTGTGGTTTTGTTCATTATGGGCTTCTATTGATTTGGGCTCAGTTTCATGCCACTGATTCGAACCGTATTTCGAACACCTATTTGAAAATACATTTAATCCGCGAGTTGTCATAACCGATGGTGTGGTATGTTGGTTAACAGATTACGTTTAATTTTGGTGCGTCTTGCTAGCGGACAAACTGACACGATCATTCGTTTGTTGTGCATAATTTTTTTGGCCTTTTTTGAACACAAGAATCACATTCCATTGAAAACAAAGGTTTTCTATTCAATCTGTGTAGTATCACCAGCGTAACATAATTTAAGTTTGTCTTGGTCGACTTCCTAATCTACGTATTTGCGTGCGGACTGTGCTGAATAAAATGATCAACTTGATTGTCTTATATAAAGTGTACGTTCGGGGCACAGCGCTTTTTCATTATTTCAAGCAATCCGCTTGATATTGTGAATTGTTTTGCCTTCTTGGATGACATCTTGTCAGCCTGTACCGTTGCTACTCAGGTGTAAACACGATCAGCGAAAGTGCTGACTTTTTTAATGTAATCTGTGGCACCGGGCGGACGCTCGATTTTCTTTGGTAGAATGAGCTCACAGTGCCTATATGCGATCCAGCTTGCTGCATTTTTGTGGTAAGAGTGTGAGAAAGTTTGCAGCGCACGACCATCGTCTCCGCCACTTGGTCCACATCAAGTGGGATGATCGCGTAAACAGCACAGTCGTCCACTAGTGTCTTTTTACCAAAACTTAGGTACGCGACTAGTTTGTCTAGTGAATAGTTTGTGGTAGTTGAATCATATACTCCGTGTGCTAGCTGAGCGTTATTTACACCAGGCGATATTTGCCTGGGCTACCAACAATTAAGGGAAACCTTGGGGTGGTCAGGCAGCGTCATACTCGTGAAGTATGTAGACCCATGCTGTTCCGTTGGGCACAATAGATGAGCGTCACTTGCCCATTTGAAACCCCATGACCACTCGGGTAGCTAGTACGAAAAGGTATCTGATATCGCAGCTTTTCACAGTCGGCGGCTTATCTGTATCCTCACCTAATAACTCCCCTTTTGAAGTTGACTCAATTATTTTTCTCCTTCGAATGTTTTTTCGAATATTTTCTTTCATCATTGTGACGACCATTGATTCAGACTACCGTATTCATGACTAATCGTATAGTGATGTTTCTACCATATCGCCAACCGTTTCTATATATGGTGTCGGAACAACTGAATTTGTGGAAGTCTTAACTCCAACTGCAAGGAATTTCCTTGTTACTCCCAAAGCGTGAAATTATTGCACGAGCCTAATTTAGTTTAACACCGAGCCTACTTTTTAATCTTGTTGCTTCAGTCCATCCACCTAGTAGGCGTTGTCCAATTTGGAGCTGTTGTTGATAAAGTGTGGGCCAAGTTTCAACTATACTAGCTTTCGCGACTGTATACGGAACCAGTCGGACTTATATCCGCTTATCTGGTTTTGTACATTAACGTTCCTTTCTACACTACCAAAGATTTGAGATTTTATGTTCCGTCACGGATGCCTTTGCGATATTGCTCGGATCTGAAGCGTCCACCAGACACGGTATTTTTTAAGGTGAAATAAAGTGTGCCACTCATCTTTAGATGGTTTCAGCAGTTTGGTCGTATGTGTTGGGACTGCCACCAGCTCGTTCATTTTCCCAAACAATGCTGCCGATGCAATGGGAGGCACAAAGGTGATCCATCACTTTGTCTTCCAGAAGTTTACTGATCGAAACAGTGTTAGACGGCCTAGTAGATTGATGTTATCTCAGGTGTTTACAGACTTGGTTATATGGCATGTTAGTCAGAGCAGTGAACGTTTTCACCACTTTCGATCAGTTTCTTGTGTGCTTTCACATATTTTGAGTTTATCGTTTTTGAATTGTTGGCACAGCCCTTATTTCTGAGCAGCCGAACCTATCTGTACTGGGCTTATTTAGGTGTGAAGTTGAGCTCGAAGTTGATTGTGAGGAATGTTGCGGAAAACTGTTTGGGTAAGATTATTGTGAGGATTTTCCTCATCTGATATCACTAAGCTAAAGGTAGTTAGTTTGGTTTCACATGCAAGTATGCCATATAATCATGTTTTATTTTGTCAGAAGGAATCATTCTAATGCGCAGGCCTTCGCGAGTTTGAACCCGAACCACCGTAGATGTTTTTTATCAGTTTAGACAGGTTTGCAGTGTGCAATCTGAGGTGTGAGGTTTGAAATACAGTAGCTTTTTAAATTTTTGCCATCTACTTCAATAATCTGATCATCGGCGATAAATCTGACTTCGCGAACGAAAGTTTCGGCCACTTTTTGATACGTTTTCTGTTATAATGAGCTTGAATACTGTTTATTCCAGTTGATAGTTAACCCATAGATGTTAATTATTTCGCCCGATATGCTTGTTGTCCTCTTGTTTGTTCGATATTCCTCTAGAAATTCGCTTCTTTTGATGTTTTAGAGCTACCTTTAATTTATCAAAAGCGAGCGAATTGCAACGCAGAAGGTCGATTTTTTGAAGATTTCTATCGGTGGGTTTATTTGTCAGTCTTGTATTCGATTGAGATTTGGTGTTTTCACGTACCTGACTCAATCTGTTGTCATATATTCTGTTTGAATCAGCGTGATTGTCCAAAACGAGCGATTCACTTATGAGGAATGGAAGCGTGTGTTGACTCAACTGAAACTGGAATTCAAAGTGTTTCTACGGGAAATCACCACCTATCTGAGTACTCGTTATCCCATTTGTGATGTAGCCGGTGAACCAACCACACATGTCTCATCCGCTGCTGACGGGAATTTTTTGGAGGCACTGAATATGGCAATGAATCGTGAGTATCCTGTTTTCTATCATACCCACACACTGGTGTATACCTTAATTGCAAACGACGGAAGTTTCATTTTATCTCGGGGATTTGCCACATATTCACACTTGGTAGACTGGTTTGTTCTCGACCAAAATGGTTGGCTCTGGGGGGGGAGACAAGTTTGCCATCCTAACTCTGGTCGAAATGAATCAAGTCGACGTGTTGTTTTGGATTAATAAGTCCGGAACAGGTGAATCAGTCATAGTTCGTATGTTTGCACAGGAGATGGAAATGTGAAACACCTGTGCGTTCCTGTTTTTGTGTTGATCAGACGGTAGCACTGAGCGGTCTATAGATTGAAAGAAAACGGTTGCAGGGACGAAAAATTAGATGGGGTGAAAAAAACCAAATTGCTTTATGTCGGCACCACGGGGGCGGGGTACAGATACAACTAACAGACATACGAGTAAGCAGCAGCCAAGTCAAGAACGGTCATGCATATGTGATGACCTGTGCGAATGCGTTCAGAAAGTGACAAACCGTGCTGTTGTGCGGCTGACCCCCGAGTATGCGGCGCCCGAGTGGAATTTTCAGTATCTCGATCATGTTTGCGTTGGTCGAACTGACGAACAAGCCAGTGTCTTTTTTGTGTAGGTGCAAGTCAAGTATTGTGGCCTAGTTCGCACATGATGCCTGACGCACTCAGCACCATGTAGCATCCATAAAATTACCAGCAATTTTCCCGAATTGTGAATTTGTGCAAGCAGGACAACTCAGTAAAACTTACTCCAATAACTTCCATACTGAAAATGTTACAAGATTTTGACGTTGAAAACAATCGAAATGACCGCTTGGTTATTCTGCCGTTGAGCGTGCCGAATGCAGCTCGCTAGACAATTCGACGCAGTGCTTTCGTATCAGATATGTTACCGAAGGTTGGAAATATGTATAAATGAGGTTTTTCCCACTATCGTCGCCTTTGCACTCGGAAAGATCAAAACACGCCAAAACGAGGAGCGCTGCGTTTTCCGGTGTTTATGGCGTCAAACTCACCAAATATTTTAAAATAATTGTGTTAGCATTCACCAACCCGCGGAGCTGACTGCGCCTGCTCACACATGTGCATCACTGATAGACTAATTTTACTGTGCTCACAATAATGTGTGGTCGAGACTCAAGGCTAACCAGACAAGATCTGTTTGCAGCAATAGAGCTTGGAGAACATCATCGATTAGAAACGTGGCACAATTGGCACAGAGCGAACGAGTGAGAGAAACTTACGGGGTTCATAAACCAACCCTAGACAACAGTATCTGTCTGATGTAGATGTGCGCAAGCACAATAATTTACCGCAAAATCCTACACTTATTGAGCACTTTGAAGCGGCGATTTCCTTATACCACTCTTTTTATTAAGTCTACTATTTTTTTATACTCTTTTCAAGGTTTTTGCCATACGGTGCTCCTTTTTTATGCCACAGGACTCGTAATACATGTTTTTTTCACACTCAAACAAATTTTCTGCGTATTCATTTGCCATTGTGACAAACATATCAGTTATATGTTGCCATAGTGGTATGTATAGACTTGCGACTTGAAGATGGATCGAAACCACTTCCAAACGGAAGTGGTGCGCGACCATTTTACAGATCGTCGTACTGAGGGAGAGTGATTTTTCTTGATCGCTCGACGATTTTCCGTCACCCTTGAGCTCTGTAATCTAATTCGAATTAACATCGAACTACTCAACCACGCTGATACACTTCAGACGGGTAACTGCCAAAGTTTTGGGCGAAAACGCCAGGTATGGTTAGCATATTCCCTGCTCAAAAGTCAACATGTTTAAAACAATTGGCTGCTGTTAAGTAGTGTACATCCCTTCATACCTTCATGGGAAACCGGCCTCAACCATATCTAACAGTAGGAATTCTGCTGCTGTTCTGCGCCTCTGTTCATGCCCTACTTATCTTGGTGTGTACTCTTCGGAGGTATGCTACCCACTGCAAGAGACGCAACTGTAATGCGTTAATCTGGCGATTGTTCTCTCCATTCGTCATACCTCATTTTATTCGCTTTGGTCGTCCCTGGTCTCGCGTGAAAATTCTATTTTCTGTTCTGAGCACATCAGGTTGTATAGAACAAGCACCCTATTTGCTCGTACCTCTCGCCGCTCTGTCATCACGTTGGTTTTCATAACGTGATATGCGAATGAACCTCATCAGTAAGTTTGACACACAGTGAGCTCAACGCAGCATGTCTGACAGGATTCATAACCAGTGATAAGAAACATCTACATGCATCTTCTGATACACTTTTTGATTGGCTGGGATTGTTTGGGCCATGGGTGTTCACTGTAGGCATTTTGTCACTACAACCATGTTTGAGGTTAGTTAATTGGTTGGTTACATTGATCCCGTTTTCATAACGGATTTCTCATGATGGGTGTGTGCTTAAGCACCATTTCGGAACCAGGAAATAGGTTGTTGCGATTCTTTCGTGTTAATTGCATTCGTTTAAGCGGCGCTCTATTGCATCACGTTAACTTGAACGTTGTTGCCCTGTTGGACCATTTCGCTCATTGCCTACACGTTTTCGTTTTGTTGTGTGCTACTGTGAGATTTGTAAGTAGTGTAACATCATAAAGACGTTTTGCCACATGACTCCGCATTTAGCACTCCATTATTTATTTATTTTCAGTCTACGCCAGCTATAATATTGATCGAAGTTTCGAGCGTACAGGAAAATTAGCCTTTGTGATAACTCCGGGGATTGGTTGCTTTCGAGTAGAGGATAGGCTACTGAATTTGACGAAGCAACATGTACTGGACCGTGGTAAGTGATTAAAATCCGTTCGCTGTTTACACAATTGGTCGTGGCTTTCACGCTCATCCACAATTTTCGACTTGCCCATTTTGACGGGAAGCGTCAGGGTAGATATTTGTTCACTGATTATCGCGCATCGCCCATGCATTTTTTTGTCGTACTCGGAATTTGTAGCCTGAGCTTCGTTGAGAACATGTTAGGCATTAATCAATTAACTACGCAATGGATACCATCGAATCTTTTTGTGGAAAATTTCAGACACAGTGTTGTGTGAATAAGTCTCAGGTCCACAGGTTTGTGCTGGAGGTGCAAAAGTTGATTGTGCGCTTTCGTTTCTGCGTTATTTGGTTTGCTAATTAAAGATGTGGACGAAAGTGAAAAGGGAGACGTTGGTTCAAGTTTCTGGTATGTATTCATGTCAGCAACGAACAGTAAGACAACATGCAATCGAGTGTGCGCAATTACCGGTCTGCGGAGGTGGATTTGGAAACTTGTAATCAGAGTTGTTCTTCGCGTATGACTATCGAGTTAAATTTTCAAACCCATTTGGTTCAGCCATTATCACGCTTGATCGGTACATTCAGACACGAACAATCCTCAGCGATGGGGAAATTCTGTCCACATTGTACGGTACACATTCTATACCTTAGTTTTTGAGAATGTTGCCTTTGGTGTTTAATGGGTTTTATGCGCGAAAATGAGGTTTCCTCTAAGGTGTTTTGCATTGCTACAGTGAAGATAGAGGTTTTGTTTGAAGAGAAAAGAAAAACAGAGACTGAATAAAATGACACCAAATAAACGAACTGATAGGGATGTGAATGCAGGTGCGCTGTTGACTGCAAAATGTCATCGGGTAACGTTGTCAACCAACAATTTTAATGACCATGAGGTTTTCACCGGGCAGAGGTCACACGCACGCACTATACTCAACAGAACTTTTCAGCGAGTCTGTTCACACCCCAATCGTAAACACACCACGCTTTTGAAATGTAGAGCGGAATAGACCGCAAACAAGAGTATGCATTCTCCCTTCCAGCGTGTGAACTGTAACTCCTAAGTCGCAGTTTTCATGCTCTTAGATTCTCGTATAACTTCTGCATATTGCTTTTCGTCATCACTGTTGGATTTTTCAGAGGCAAAACATCGTAAAGAATAGCAGTTCTGTGTAATTTTTTCAGTCGACTCGTGCATCCCAACCCATTTGGTCTACGAGGCTCTTCACTCCTGTTGTTCCTATCATTTTTAGTTTGTCTGACAAAGTTTGTGTGTTGATTCGAAAACCACATGTGCACAAAATTGATCGGTCATTCTAAAAGCTTATTGCATTTTTCTACACAACTGCTTTTGTTGGGCGTTGTATGTGTATATGCCATTCATCCGAATTCCAATGTGTATTCTATCTAGCTTCTACTCAAATGTATTTTTCGATAAAGGTGTGGGAATGGATTTGATATGTCTTGGACCGCAGCCATTACATTCGGTACCTTTGTTCAAGGCAAGTTTATCTAACCGTCTTACAACTTATCGTGTGAACTTCATTGTCTCTGTTTACTTTAAAATAAACTTAGATCTATTTTGACCTCATACTGGTAACCAGTAGTGTTGTACCTCTCAATAAAGTTAATGAGTAGTGCCACCGCACGTTGGAGGTTGCGACACTCCACTGTATCCAAATGCGACTAAGATCGGAAAGCAAACTTACACGTTGTATAAGGTTAGCTGACGCTAAAATTGACTCTGTACGACCGATGCGACTCGTCAATGCATTTGTACAAATGAGTGTTTGTGGTGAAGACATTCTGGTGGAAATTTTTCCTTGCAATATTTTTACGGTCATCCGTGAACGTGCACAACCCATTACACAAACCTTATCAGGTAGTCGCTGTTAGGTTTATTGTCACTAAACTATCGCACTGTTTGTCACTAAACTGTTGGATGTGCAGACGCATAGTGAGCGGCGTTCATTACCGACGTTAACTTGATAAGGTGACCGGGACCAAAAGACGTCTGCGCGTAACCGTCATCACGGGTGGCTTACTCTACATCGCTTGTGGTTTCACTCACATATCTCGCATCCAGTGTAAACCCGAAGGAACATGGCCAGGAAGCGTGTGAAGGGAGGTCTTCGTGGTTCAACGGGCAAATGATGATTAAAACAAAGGACATGTCGCGATATGTCAATATTTCGATTGACTGTCATCAGTCGCTAAAGTCAAATCGGCAAATTTCATACAAAATGCACATGGCAACAACACTTGAACGAACCAACCAAGTAGTTTTAATATTTCGCGCTCTAATAGTGCAATCAAGTATATACGGCAAGGGGATTGTTGGCGTCAGCGCCTTCTGTGCACACCAAACCGGCCGATTTTTTCTGATTGGCATCGTTTCACTAACCGCTAACACCTTCGGGCTACGGTTACGTAAAAGAATCGTGAACGATTTGGCAGGGTCAACTGAATGGCCGATCGCTAAGACGTGTTTGGTGATCGATGAACCTGGGCTGTTCGAGCTTGTTATAGTCAGGTGATCGTTTTTTGACTTTGCAGTTGGTAACTGCTTGTGAGTGTGCTTCGCCGTGCGTTGACGCAAGCACCGGGCGATTCTTTCTATATAGGCGTCATTGCAACTGCAACTGAAGTGGCATATCACGTAAGGGACAGACCAATCGGTGGAATGTGTATCACTACCATGGAGAGCCAAACCCTAATGATTGACAGGACGCGCAGTTGGATAGCTGGATATATGCGCTGCAATGCCGACGTCAATTTTTGATCCGGTGTTGTTCGGATAGAGGTGCATGGACTCGGCGAAGAGCGGTGTTGAAATTGAGTACCGGACGGATGGACGCCTACTGAATATTCGACTTTCCCGCCCGGTTACACACCTCGACGGTACGCATACCTCTCTTCGCAGATGCAGTGCCCTGTTCGCTCCCAACAAGGACGAACTACAGCAACTGGCCACGGCTTTCCTGATTGTAGTATTCAAGTTTGGACTGGATATCAACGCAGATAAGACATTTTCTTTCTTCCAGTCTTCTCCGGGCGGAATCGCTGTTTCCGCAGGTGCACCTGAAATTCACATCAGTGGAGATGTTGTTGACAGCTGTGCAGAATTCTGCTACGGGGGTAGCAACTTGTCCACAAATCTGTCCGCGGACCGCGAGTTGCGAGCCCGTGTGGCGAAGGTTGGCGCTGCCTACGGACCTGTTGAAAGACGCGTCTGGAAGAACCACAGCCTGAAGATGTACATCAAGCAGTTTGTCCGCTGCTCAGTGGTGCTGTCTCTACTGCCGTATGGCGGTGAAAGTGGGAGATTGTATCAACGGAACGTACGCTATCTGAGCCGTTTCCATTTGCAGTGTCTGAGTCACATCTTGAGTATTCGATCGTCGGACATGGTTCCGAACACTGAGGTGCTGTGGCAAACGGACACAGACGAGATGGAAGCCATACTGTAGCCCAGTCAGTTTCATCGGTTAGGTCACGTCCGTCGAATGGGCGGTGATGTTGTTCCGAAACAGCCGCTGTGAGGACGATTGAAAGAAGGGAAGGGAGATCCTGGCGGTCAAAGGCGGAGATACCAGGATGTTGTCTAGGTAAGTCTTTCGCGTTGTTATATCGATTTTAGATGTTGGGACGACTTGGTCTTGAGCCGGCCAGTCTGAAGAAATAGGATGCTGAGGTACGTATGGAAGTTCCTTGAGCAGGAGTTGTGGGACCGTGGACGGGAGTGTGCGGTACGCAAGGGAACCATCGATGTCATAGGTCGTGGTGTCATGATTAGGTTCGGCCGCGAATCAGAAAACGACAATGTTGCGATGGAACTATGCAGCTAGAACCCGACTACTCTCCACAACTAACTTCCTGAAGCGAGGGGACTTTGCGCGGTCGGTTTTTCTAACTGGTCATAACGCGATGTTTCTTTCTCGGATAATTTGTTAAGGCATATCTGATTGTCTAAACATGATCCAGGATATTCACCGCAGCTGGAACTCTAACGAGTAACTGTAAATTCGTTGATCTGAACCACCACTATTGATCCACCTCGTACTCTACTTGGATCACTGCTACAAAGTTCTGAATTTCACGTGGCTTCCACCAAATATGGTACTCGTTATACTGATATTGACGGTGATGTTTGATGCTATCTTACTTAGTACGTAGATGAACGTTAGCGGCTGAGGCCTTGTTCACTTTCTCCTGGTTAACGGAATAAAATTGTCAGGTAAAATTCAACTTCTGCCTTATATATTGTAAACCACTGTTCAGTCTGCTGGTTTTTTTTAGATTATTAATACGCATGAAGATGATTACGTGGTGCCTTACTGGATAAATTGCAGGTAAGTTCGTGTGCTGACTTTGAAACCGATCATCAACCCAGCTTCTATAGGTCTGCCCAGGAAATGCGAAGGATCAATTTGGGTTATCCTATTAATCGAATACAGGTAAATATACGGTAGTCCAGTAATATTCCACATGCTCCTGCACGATTTTCATCGTATCCAAGTTATCTCATCGTCAGTTCCGTTTACTTTCAATGTCATTTTTCAGTCACAATTATTTCGAGACGTATAGTCCTGGAGGATCCAATTCTTGCGTTGCCTGCGTCCGATTCATTTGTGTGTATTGTGGTATTCGAGACACACCAACTTCGACTACTCGCGTCTTGTTTTCTCAATCAAATGATATCAGTAGTCAAGTGTGCAAATCAGTGTGTTATTGTACAACAACTAACGTTAGATCTCTGGTGTGAAAACGTAGGTTGCTTTATGTGCTATTACGTATGGCAGGAACGACACATGAGACAAGATGTGATGAAGGGCACTGAGAACTGCATGCGGTTTGAAGGCACTTAGCCAGTAGTCACTGGAGTTATTTGATTTTTAATGACTGTCCTTAGACGGCAACGGGAATGTTGAACGAAATATTACAGTAGCCCATAACCTTCAAAATTACCCCGTGGTTACAAGTCAATCTCTTTTTGTGAACAATAATCGGATTCGTCTGTGGGCCTTCTTCGACAGCACTTCTCAAAATTTCTTCACAAACACGTTTTCCCGACTACTACCTCAAAAGATTTAGGTCATGGTACGCTCATTGGTTCACGCAGGGCCTATGCACACGTAATTTGATTGTTGGGGACATACACAAACGGCGTTGAGAAACACAGCTTGACTGTGCTGATGATTACTTAGTGATGCTGGTACCAACCTCCGTGGACATAGTTGTGTGTTCGAGCCCCGTTTACTACGATCGTCTGTGCATTCAATTAGATAAACTTCTAGTCTTCAGCTCACGTGCGACCTAGAATATCATTTAACTTTAAGCGTCTCGGGGTGTAAGATTAGGGAATTTTTCTTTTTCACTCAGAGCGGCCGGATTGTTAACATGAACTGCCTGTAAACTCTAAAAAGCCGGTTGATGTCTCTAATTGATACAGCGCACCATGTGTGACACGCCTAAAGCCTCCAGGTCAGTTACTCTGTATTTGTTTTTACACAGATTCGGATGTGGAGGAAGTTGCATCTCACTCTTTCGCGGCGGTGCATTTAAACTGACGATCTCCTTTTACTCACACCAACAACACCAGTATCAGACTTAATCCATGCCTTGACTACTCCATTGTACTAAATGGGTAGATCTCGTCTCTCCAACTGGGGTCTTGGGTACTGAGATTGTGGGCTATCGACGCCGTCCGAGACGGCTGTGGACCGCAGTCAATAACGTCTCTGTATTCATACCCTTTCTGACTCCTTCATTTAGATTTCTTTCATTAACTCTTGGTCTTTTTAGAAGACGTTTCTTACTCTAGAATATTCCACGTTGCCGTTGAGTTGAGCGGCGACCCGAACCCCAGTATTTTCCGGTCAAGCTCCACGAACAGGCGGAGTAATATACATAAGTATAAGTGTATACAAGATTGGAAGTTAGAAAAAGAACGAAAACAGAAGACAGCTTAAGGAGCCTACATATTAGTCAAGCTTGTTTTTGTGACCGTTAACCTCGACCGCTGGGGATGGAGGACGTTAAACGCTTTCGGATATTCGGCCATCTGTGTTTAGTCGCATTCCTCAGTGGCATCAACGAGTAAACAACAGTGACACCAAGAAGCGGATATTTGCTATTGAGAATCAAGTGTGTTCATCCACTCAGTGTTTATGGGTGCGCGGATTACGGTGGTTGGGTCATACGATAAAACTACTAACCAACCGCTCATGTGCAAACCACACCAGTTACCTGAAACGGTTGGTGCATGGTTCGAGGTGGACAGATGGATGTGTGATGCACAGAACTGACGTCACTCACCAATAGGTTAAGCATTGTAGATCGGATTCGTCTCCGTTTCAGAGCGATGGATCTCTTGTCAAGCCAGGACGCCAAGGGAGGAGGGCTGCCTCGTAATGACCATCGATTAAACGTATTGAAGTTCCCATCATCCCAATAGCCTGACGATCATCCACAGACGTTTCCTTTACGGGACCCGCATCGATAAAGTCTTGTTGATACAACTTTTCTAAGTTGTCTTGTAATGCGTCAATACCTACAAAATTCACTGCTGTCCGGGCGTTGACTAATCTACCAACTGGATTCACCAGCATCCAAACTACGACTATCTTAATCTCTTTTGGTTCGTGCTTCTTTCCTTTTCGCTGGTCAATGACCTAGTGTGCTTCTGGACGTCACAACCGATCAATACACCGTTATTGGGGTTGTAGTATATGCCCAACAACATATTCCGTAGATTCAGCCACGATAATAACTGTTGAGTGTTCGGACGAAATGTACGTACTTTTGGGCAACAACTTCACTGGCCCTGCCTGCTCAGTGTGAATGACTGTCTTAAAATCAATGGAAGTGACATCCTACTGGACAGCTACCCATTCATGCATGGTCTCTGTATTAAGCGTGCACAATCTGAGTTATCTCTGGCCTCTTTGTATTCCAAGCTTGGCAAGTGTTGAATCATCGACACGGGTGCAATACGACCCGTCGTCTAGAAATGCACAAGTTAGAACGATAACCTCTCCATAACGTAGAGTAACAGGAACGGTAGCTAAAACAATATGAGGTCTACCTGTAGATGTTTGAGGTATATCATGCTGGTGAAATCCAACTGCCTGACGGTGGGTGACGATAGGTACCTCTTCAACGACAGTAGCAGATGAGTCGGAGTGCAGTGGGTGGTGGTGTTTCCACCCACATTCCTGGGCGCTACAACTCTTATTTGATCTGCATTATTTAGCCATGTGGTTGGCTCTCAAGTACTAGAGGCATAATTTTCTAGTTCGCACGATCTCAAGACCCTGCTCTATAGATTTACTAAGTAGTAATATCATCAATGCAGAAAGAAGACATGTTGTGATATGTTGACATTTAAGAAATAATGGGCACTGATCAGGAAAATGACTGTTCTCGCAAATAGAACAGCGAAAGCGAGGACCATACATGTTACTGGTGGCCGCACTGTCATCTGCACAAGATGGATGTTTCTCCTGAGGCCAACTGGATTCGATTGTGCCTTTATCTCTCTGGGGCCATCATATAAATCGATTTAAATATTATTGCTAGCTCATCGTATCTCATGCAAGCGGTGTCGACACATTCCTCCACAAATCGTGTTAGGTCGATGAACCGTAGTTCACGACTATGATGAGTTATGATTGCGGCCTCGTCCGTCCATTTAAAGTACGATTTGGAGGGTCACCTTCTAACAATCGTTTCAGTCGTTCTACTTGAATTAAGGTCATGTTTGTAATTCAGTTGCCGGAGCGCTAATTCGCTCACGGTCATCTGCTGACCTAATTGAACTAATGCTGCAGGGGCGTTGTCAGTTAGACACGGGCCATCCAGAAGTTCATCAATATGTGTTTTTGCTCTCATGTGCTTCTGTCTAAACCATTGGCGAAGAATTCCCTTGGCGACTAGATAGCCCCGGCCCTCTTCGAGAATGGTACGACGTTGAATCGAGGCTTTCTCAAGTCCATCACAATATTGTATCAGGTAGTCCAACCTGGCTCGGTCACCACTCGTTCTATTCTCGACGCTTGATTCGAATGCTTCAGTAAAGAACCAGTATAAATTAAGGTTGTCAGAGCACCGTTCTTTTTGTCGTCTAAGTAAATCTGTCTGACGTTCAGTCACGCGACTGAAGGCTGACATATCAATGGGTGATTTATTTAGGTCACCCAGAGGTTTACGTTCGTATTCATTCCTGTTGAGCGTCGTTGTATCACTCTTTCAAATCTTCTCCGTTTTTCCACTTCCTGTATGCGAAGTTTCGTCAGCTCTGCCTCCAGCCCTCTGTCCCTGTACAGCTGTCCCACAGGTGAACTTGCAGATGTAGTGCCGGCTGTTGAATACTAACAGAGTTCCAGCGGGTAGAGGTTTCCTGTTTGCCGGGACGTGATTTCAATTAAATTTGTAGAAACTACTCTGCGTTTTATTTCAGAGTTCAGCTGGGTACCACTAGAACTTAACACCCTGATGTCAAATCAAACTGATGACGACTATAGACAGCTCGATAATGTTTCTTCGGTAGAACATACGTGGATATCAGCAAATACATGGGTATATATATATATATGGGATCAATGTGAAATGTCATACGTTCGAAATTTTACGTCCTGAGAAAGTTTCCGACCGTCAGTAGTCGGCCGAAGCGACTTTCATATGGGGTGATTATGTTACAAACCATACTACTCACAAAAAGAGGGAGTAAGTGGCGAGTAAAGAGGAAATCCTAAAGGATGTTACGCGGAGTTTCCTGCGATACACGTCTAGTTAATGATGGGAAGCGGTGACTGCCGTTGGGAAACTGTCTGCAGGATGTCGTCTTTCTCTCGGTTCCAACTCGTTTGCATTTTTTCAGGGTCTCGACAGCCTGATGTTGATTGTTTGTGTTTAAACAACATCTTCCGCTTTGTTCATCTTCGAACTGGCTTACCTTTTATTTTCTCATTATTGTGTTATCGGCGGTGGCGATACAGAGCTTGGTCGTGCTTATTCGCCGTGTTCATTGGTGTTCATTCCCGAACATAGCTGTTATATTTTCAGTTTGATTAATTTCGCTGTTGTTTTTATGGAGTAGTAGTTGTGGTCATGTTTAGCTTGAGATGCTTTGGATAAGTTATTTCCGCTTGTTGGCTTGTTCAAATACTCATTATCCATTTGTTTCCAGGTTGTTCCGGTGACAATGAAATCCACGGATGCTGGTCAGATGGCTGCAGCTTCCAGGTGCTCTGAGGACTTCACATGTACCGTCATCGGGTAAGCTTCCGCGGTGCACAACTTTTTGCAGTGTATTTTCGACAATTAACCACAGTGAAAGTGGGTTAGCAATACAAGGAACTTGCCATTCGTACAACGTTTCCCATGGTAGCTCTCAGTCGGGTGACTGATTTTTCCCCCCGGTATTGTGGGTTTTATACATATTTTCAGTACAGCTATGATAATTTCAGTCGTCAACCCTGCGGTCAATCACGTTACAATCATGGATTTCGTTCAGCGAATATTATTGTTAGGTTCCCCTCTTAAAACTCGTCTATGGAAAGGTACATAAAAGAGACCTTTTATAAGCCTTGTTGACACCCACTAACGTATCATTGCATGCCATTTTAACGTACTTTTGGCTTTGAATTCGAATGGATTATGTATAGTTAGCTAAAATATGTCAACTAGGGTATTGTTAAATTGGACTGAACATCACTCAAGTTTGTTAGCATCTTTCGCGTTCTTACAGACTCTTCAGCCAGCCCCTTCCGTGGCGAAGCACTAGACACTAGATTTACTCTTGTCAGAACATAACTCATAGGTGAATGTGACTGGGCGTTCACACGTAATAATTCTGTCCTGCCTGAAGTGAGGTCACTGGTACAATGATCGACACGGTTGCCCCATGAAGACGTGGCCAGAGTCCAATTGCTGCAGTAACAAGGATGTGAGCTGTTGACGTGTTCTACTAGGAGGGAAGCTCAAATCTAGTGCTTCTGTTAGAAAGGGGCAGACTGAAGAGTTTTCGGGGTTGCGAAAACCTTGATGACATATGAATGGTGATCAAATTGTATTGATCAAGACCTCCTGCTACTTACCAGTATACTACAGTTATTGAGATCTCTGTTGTACCTGTTAGTCCTTCGTTGTGTCTGTTGTGTATCGTTTGGACTAATTCCTGTCTGATTGTGGTAATTTCTTACAATCCTGGAACCCGTGCCTTGGGAACGGTCGTGTCTACTGTCACTTTATTGATCTCACGCATGTGGGTCATTCGGCACACTGTCTTATAGATAACGCTTACAATGATCGTTCGTCCTGATTCGAGTCACTTCACCGTGCTGTTAAAGTCAATTGAAAATATGTAACAGGACCTAACAGTCCACAATGAATCAGCTTGACAATGTTTCGGTTGGTAACGGGTGTGGCAAATGGGCAATGTTGATTGCATATAAATAGTTTTCCAATGTTCTCTCTTCAACCAGTTAAACCTTGACGTCTATTTGTTTCTACTTTTTTTAACCTGCTCATTCATCTCACAGACCGCATCAACTTGTGAAACGCCATCCACTCCCAGTGCATCGCATACTTTATCCACCATACTGCAATTCATCCCAAGCCGAACTCTTCGGTTCAGCCAACCAAGCCGATCAACTTGCTTCACGATCATCGGACGACGATGGGGCGCTTGGTATGCAACAAAGATTTCCTCAGAAGCAACAGTACTCGGCACAGGGCATTCCGAATGCAATTATGGCTGCTATCAGTACGGCGAAAGTTGTGGCCAAAGCCAATCGCGCCACAAGGCGTCCAACGCACAGCAGTGAATCTGATATCAGTTCTGTGGGGGAACTGAACTGGAATGAAACATTGCATAGATTTTCCGTTGCGCTTCCGCGGTCAGATCACTTAAACACCGAGCCTGGAAAATCAATCAATTGCAAGACAAGCAGTCAGCCAATGCGGACCAACAGTGTTCACAATCGTACCATAGCCACTGTGGCCTCTCTGCCCTCAGTGCGTGAGCATCAAGTGGAAATAATTAGTTCCGAACCGACCCAGAACATTCTTCAGATGCAGTTGGTAGATCCAGTCGTAACAGAAGTACATCATAGAAACGACAGTTTTTGCAGTGATGCCGACGGGAGCGTTTCCACAGCCAGTAGTGTCGGTAGTGGAGCCAATCGAGGTAACCATAATCCACTGTGTTAGTGGTCCGACGTGTTACTAGTTTAGTTCACTTGCCTTGTCTTCTCTGTGAATGGGTATTTTGAAATCCGGATTGCCCTAGTTACAACACTGATATGCGATCGACTGTTCTATGCCGTTACCATTTCTGATTGAAAAGAGATTGCTTAATGGGCTTATGGCTCGAGGGATCTTGACAAACACTGAGTTCTCTTTGAACAGTCTACCAGTCTGATTGATACTAATATGGCAATGGGTTACTTCAATTGGCCTTGATGCAATTTCACTGGTGCAGTGGTAACCACACTCCTCCCACTTAGGCGAGACTCCACTGCTGATAAGCTGGTGTCTGTTCACTGCCTGTCAAAGTGCACAGCCACCACTCAACGACAGGTATTTCACAGCGTCTTCTACGCATTCGAGTGGACCACTGGATGGCGACTTTGTCAATGTCGTTCAGTTATTGCCTCACTAATAAATTGTGACTTGAGCAGCTTTCTATATACTGCCTGTTAACGGTTTCGTTCGTGTCTCAAGGTGTGCCTACAGATTTGGCCACTGAAGTCTGCATGCCTCTGATAGTTCTTCAAAATCTGAAGGTTTCTTCCATTTGGTAACCCTTTCTTCACTACTTGACTGATTTACACGTAAGTGTGAACAACTCGCAAATAACGTCGGGAATTATCATTAGAAACTGTGAACATGTACCCCGTTTTGCTTGGTCTGGAACCGAGGTGCATCAATCCGATGAACGTAATGTCAGATTGAGCGGCACTCGCAAACGAGCTCGCCTGTCGCATTTGTACAGACTTTTCAGCACCTTTTGACAGTGATCCTAGTCCAGAAGTATAAATCTTGAGGATGTTCTCAGCAGTAAGCGATCGTCTACCCACTAAGTTATCACTCGAAAAAACTGGCGGGGGCCGATTCCAAGAGGATGTGTGTAGATTTAGCGAAAGAGTTTGGCGTTCCACCCAGTATCCGATGATACCACACAAGACTTGCTCGCAAATATGCGCCTCATCACTCTTTTCGAAGTAACCTCGGGTCCTTTTTCTCATGTCTTACTACATATGATACACAATGGGCTTTGTACGCTACGAAGACGTCTTTACAGTGGCTTGACAGAAATTAAAACCCCGAAACGATATCCAAGTACGTCCTTCCCTCGAGGAAGATGATGATTACTGTTTAGTCGTTAATCTGTCACTGCTTTCTCCGAGTTGATACAACAGTGAGAGCGAATCGATACCACGATAAATTGAAAGTGGTTTTTCGGAAGTTTCGAGCGCAGCAATCATCGTTTATCAACAAACAATAGCGTCAAGCTGCACACTTCAAGTCCAACTTTCCAAAAATTTCAGAGGCTGATTATTAAAGCCTTGCCCCTCCCTTGATCTCTCACTAACAGTTAATTGCTTTTTCCGTTTTCTTGACTGCTTTTGTAGGGAGACACATTTTTGAGAGCTATGTGATCCTGGGACTGACGTTGTGCTTTTTCTGTAAAGTACATAACGTACACGTATAACACTGGCGAAGCACGTTGAGCCTAACAGCGTTTGTTTTATACGGAAATTTCGACTTTTAATTAGGTTATCGTCTCTCTCGTGCTGTCTTTTGGCGTGAAACTGGGAATGCCTGCTCACACCCAATCGTGGTTTATTCTTTTTCCTGTTGCTTTGCATCGAAGTATAAAGAACCAGGCATGCTTCTGAGTGAATAAGTAGACGTTACTCAAAATGGCTTCGAAATGGAGCCAAGAAATGGTTAGCTGGCACAATCGTGAAACATCTGGCTAACACTGCCCATAACGCGAACTTGGGGCAATCACCGAGGGCCACTTGTTCAACGCATAGATAGCAGCTAATCTCAGTACGGTGCTGAAACACCGTGACGTCTGAAGTGTTGTTGATTCGATTACGCCATCCTGTGTTGTGTTATCGTAGGAATTTCGTTTAAACCCTTAGACTTCTTTATTCTTCTACCTGTCAACTCCCAGACGGTGTTTGCTGAGCTAGGGATAGCGGGTTTGCCAACTTACCTTATTGATGACTTTGTTCGAATTGATAGTTTTCTCATTGTCCATTGTTATCTGACTTGTTCCAGTTTTGTTTCAAGCTACATCTGCAAAACATAAGAAGTGTAATAATCTAACAATGATTTTCTCGAATGTTCACTTTCACCATCTTGTTTTTTTGTATGCCTACACAGGAGTTTTGAGCGTTCTATATTTTTCTTGCACACTGCTTACGTAGCACAGTACGCTAGTTTGTTTTTCCGTTTTCTCAAATTAGCAATGACACTGCAATTGCATTTTTCTATTAAAAAGAACTCTGACACATTTTACACAGGACAAACTATTACATTCTATCCGGCCGGTATGCAGTAGTTGATTTCTAGGTTATCCTAAGCTTAATTGAATAACACTCATTTCCAAAAAATGCCAAGCGCTTTTCTTCCGTTTTTCATTCGGCATTCCGCCTACATTTAACGTCCGAACATTTTTACTGTAGTTTTTCTAGCGTGTTTCTGTAGCGATTGTAAACTTTCTAACTCTCCTTTGGGCCAGCGGTCAGCACTCAGTTGTGGGCAGTCCTAGGGTTTGCCATATTTTTCTAGGCGTCAACCTTTGTGTGTACTGCCGAGCCATGTGCATTAAGTGTCAAGTGAGAGGCGTTATTATGATTAAAAGTGGCCACCTGGTACGCTTGTTTCTGAAAAGCACATTCATACCTCTGTTCTCAAGGTTTTTAAATATAAATCTTATATCTTCACCTACTAGATTTACCTTCTCAAAAAACTCGCCATTCCAATTTCCGATCACATGCCAATCTTTGGCATTGTCAACGCCCACTGTCCTTAACCGGACCAGAGTGTCACCAAAATCAGTATCTGAAACACTTATCCGGCTCATTGTTATCACACGTCACACCGCTTGGTCAGACGCATCGACGTGGGTCGCTTTCGCAAAGCACACAGTCTGGTTGCGTTTCAGTCGTACGTCCGAGCTTAAAGACAGCCAGTTCTCGACAGCGAACCCTGTCCACTTTTTATCCCGGTCGATTTCAAAAGACGTGCGAATTTACAGGCAACGCATCGTTTCTAGCTGTCACCGCTGGTCGGAGACGTTGGATTTTCGTTCGCCCACGTGGTAATTCTGTGACTGAGTCTTCGTATATATGATTTCTGGAGTTGTGTATCGTGAATTCTGTTGTCATTAGAATTGGGTTCTATGTGGCTTGGAGCTCACAGCTGTGTGTCAAAGTCGCAATGACCTGTTAGAGTTTTGGCTTTTATCTGTTCTTGGACCCCCCTTACTGTATTCAATCCACATTTTGCCCAACATTTCACAAGTTTTCGGACACTGTTTGAGAATTAACTCCGTTAAGTTAGGAAGATGTTTGTTGTTTTTCATCAGAGTAAAATCACGCACTATCTTTCACGCTATTGTAAACGCAGTTGCAAGATTCATTCAGCGATGATAGTCTAATCAAGTTCAGGGACGTAATGACTCATACACCGGCACCTCATTCTGTCTAGTACTGCGCGGAACGGATGTATTTAGTGTCATATCACGCTTCTGATAACCAGTGCAAGTGTTTCGACCGTACTGCACAGTACATCAGCGTTAATGGACAACTGTTGGGCAATTTGAGTGCCATTTGTCTGAGAGTCTGTCTTCTAGCCCTATTGTTCCTCATCCACACGATGTCAACGTTGCAATTATGATTACAGTTCTATGCACTCATGTGCACTCCTACGCAGTCAGCAATGAGACTTGCAGCTCTGTGAATATGACCACCTTTCGTCTGGCTGCTCTTTTCTGGTCTATTTGAGGTGGTTGCAACTGAAAGGGCCATGAATTTCGGCAGCATAGCCCTCCGCATCAACGGAGTTCGTAAGCCTGGAACCCACGTCGTTGTTCTGTATAATAATGTACATGATTTTTACCGTCTATGCTTGAAAAAGGTTCAAGTTATCGTTCGTCCATTGCACACATGAGGGTTTCGATGTTATGAGGAGTTCAGCATTTTCAATGAAAATATGATTTCCTATTTTGAGGTTCACAAGTCTGAACTTAACTTTGTCATGCCTTCGTTCTTTTGTTTCTCTACTTCCAAATTCTCACTATCGTTACTTGATTTTGGATTTTTCCATGTGCGCATGCGATCCTCGGGTTTTTAGTTTATTTAGAGACCATAACGTGAGACATTTTAACTTGTAGTTATGGACAATATGTGAAACTTAGTCGTCTGAAGATTTTAATACTGCTCCAGGTATGTAAGCTTAAGATTTCGTATTCACTGTCAAAACCGGGGTAATCGCAGTCCACCTTCTTCTAGAACGATAGTGGTACCGCCTCATTTAACGAGATAAACGTTTTCTTGTCCAGTGTTGTGCATGATTGAAAATGTGTGCAGTTGGTGGACTATTTATAGCATGAAGAGTCAATCACGCTAAGGTTCGGTCGATGTGGTATGCGATTTTAACGGAACGAATGGAGTAAAATATCTGTGCTCAGGTGTGGCATGCGCTCTATCATTTATGAATCTTTTCTCACGTTCGGCTCGATTATCACCTTGAGATTTTTTGGCACCTAACGGCTCGTATGTGATTTCCGTGTTACTTAAGTGTTCCGCTGGGTAATTTTTACGTTCGAGGCTTCGCGTTGACAGCATTACAGACTACCAGTTAGACAGTTGCGGGTTCAGGTCCTGTTTTCTGTTACTGCATCTGTCCTAGTTTAGGCATACTAATGCGATATACATCTCACTAGACCTACTGTACCTCGTCATCTAAAACATCTAGTGCGAAATTTGAAAACTTAAGGTAGCAGTCGTATATCGAACAACCAGGCATCTGTGTCAACCACTGTTGTGTTGTTGTCGGTACCCATATTGTTGTTTGGCGATGTTCTGTCTGCTTTTCAATGAGTTTCGTTCCATCCATGAATCTTGTTCTGTTCTGATCTGCTTTGCGCTTTATGCTGTTTGTTAATTCTGAACTTCGGTGTTTGCAAACGTTCATTCACTTGCTTTGTGGCGAACCAACCTACCCTCTCCAGACGAACATGGTAATCCGATTGTAACTCATCGGATTCTGTCCGGCTCCTGTTCATGGGATTTTGTTAATCAAACTGAAGTTGCGAATAGCCTTTGCAGCGTGAGTTTTATTGTCTGGTTCAAATTTGCCTACCTTCCACCCTGTTATTTTTTAAATTATCATTCTGGCCATAGCTGTTACCAAATTTGCTTACTTTCCTATTTTGCATATCTTATTATGCACTGTCTTGATTGATAAAATTTATGCGATTGTCGTACCGGCTGCACTTCTGGCATTCGTCAGAGTTTTCTAGAATGTTTAGCTTTTAGAACAGTCATGAAAATAATGAAAATTTGCCAACCGCTGCTTATTTTGTGATATAAACCAAGGCCTTACTATCAGATTGCATCATTTAAGTAGTAAACCATGATTTCACCTCGTTCACTGGGTTTGATCATTTGTTGTAACCGAGATAGCTCAGCAGTACTGACGTTCAACTACGGATCATATGGTCATAGATTCAAGTTCCTTAGCCACCATTGCCGCCGTCTGATTTTGGATGGTATGACATTATCTGGCCCACGTAAAACCCAGATTTGGTGTGGCTGATGGAGGTTTAAGTTTACTTTAATACATGCATTTCGTTCTGAGCGATGGACATTATTCCTGTGGATGCTGTCCTGCCTGCTAACAGAATATAGGCAGACATCATCGGGTTACTGGTGGTTTTAGGCCGTATAGCGTTGACTGTGTGATTGTGCTGTGCGATTGACATGGACGTACCCATTTTGTGACTTCGCTAAGAGAATTTCGGTGAATTTTCGCCTATTATATCCATGACCCCCACCTCACTGACCATTCACAGAACCGGTAGCAGAGTCATGGTTGGTTTTTACCTATAACACTAAAGTTGCCACAGTATTTTTCTTCGAACAACAGTCCGCTCAATTGTCTAGAGCCTTGTTCGACTGTTTGTGTGCCTTGTCTGGTCATCAAGATTCGTGAATGTATTTAGGCGGATGATAGCCATTCAGAACCCAGTTGTGTTCGGATCTGAGTATTGTTAGCGCCACGCAAGAATAGTACCATCTTACTTTCACGATTTTTCGAAGATCTTCATCGAAACTAGATTACTTTTAGCCGTAGACGCGAGCAGCGTCTATATTTGGCTTTGCAATTGAATTTTCTTGCAACTTACGAATTGGAAAAGGTTGGCGGTATGACTGTCTCACTTACCGTCTTAGATCAAGTGCATGGAATTTGTCTACTGTGGTGATAAACTCTATTGTCATTCTCTCACCCTCGTTCAGCTGCTCTTGCGTACTATATTTATCAGGGCAAGCTGTCAAGCAGTTGGATAGGGCCCTTAAGTCATCAAACGGCATATTTGAATCATCGGATAACGTTTTCAGACGACGGAAAACATTGTAGTTTCCTTTGACTATTTCCGTCTGACTAATTCGGTGGACAACAAAATCGTTTCAGAAGTATTGGGTTGCAAATGTGCAGTTTCTGGTTTTTTTACTCCGTCTATCCTCTGTGTCGTCTACATTTTGACTATGTTTGCTGACAGGATTCCAGATATCGAATCGCACATGTATAGCCTTCGGGTCTTTCACTTAGTACATTAATTTGAATACATTGGTGGCAATCCGCAGTCGTGACAATGGAACAGTCAGCTTCATGTGTGAATTACAACATAGTAGTTTTGCCGAACGTTCTGGTATCATACTACTCTGGGTGTATCCATGAGTCAGTCAGCGTACTCACTTTCGCAGTGTTATATATTTGCGTATAGCTAGAACTATACTTACACGTCAAGACAAAGTTAATTGTCGTTTGATGTGGGAGTAACCAACGGCATTGTATGCAGCAGTAGCTTCTCTGGATGGTTTCTAAAGCGTCACCGAATAAACGTCAAACGGAAAACATGAAAGGGGGGGTTACCCGTACACCTAATCTTCAAGGGGACGTTACCAATGAACTGTCCGTCTTAGAATTAAACAAGGCATTAGGGAAAACAATTTATACGGCCTAAGTCAGCATCTTTTTTCAAAACCGCCAAATGGTAATCTCATTTTTAAGATTCCATTGTTTTGTTCTACCAATTCTAAATCCTTCCGTCATTTCTATTGCTCCGATAAAGCTGATTGCCATGATTGTACGTGACACCTGTCTAATTGAATGAACCGGCATTTTCACCTAGTTTATCATAGTAAGGGTTTCATCGATGACATTTTTATCTCTGCCGCTATACACCTCAAACTACCTGCGCTATGTGCACATCCCAGTATGGTTTCACGTACTGAGCATTGAAAGATTTTCATTTCACAGCCTACCGAGAGCACGCGTTTGTCCTTCATCTTGACGGGCAGGCGATAGAGCGACAGCCAACCAGTCAGGCTGCCCACTCAGTCTGATATAGCAGCAGATTCGGCAGGATCATCTACGACGACGAGTCGCAGAAGAGCCTTTGATTTATGCTGCTTTGTCCCGTTTAAGTTCTGTTTAACAAGCTAAAGAGTTCCAAGAGTGTCTTAATAGTAGCGGCTTTCTTCGTTATACCCAAAGTATTCGGTAATTCTTATCAGGCATACGTAGTTACAAGAGATTCGTCTCAGAGCTAAACCGCTGATTGAAACATTAACAAGCGTCAATTAAGAGCAGTCATCAAATGACACACATGTATAGAGATTTATGTGATAGATGGTGCATGAGAAGCCTCCAGTTCTTTTGCTTTGACCTCGTTGTCCTAACCACGAATGTTGTGTGTCTATCAGCAAAATGCACAATATCTTGCCCATCCAATCCGTTTGCAAGCAGGAAGCCCGCACAGTTTGCTGTCCACATCCAAGGACGGTGGAGAGAGATCGGTGGGAAGGTGTATCTGTCGCTTAACCTTGCATTCATCAGAAGTCAAGGTTGCAAACAGCCGTTTTCGGTCATTCTCATCAGGCATCTACAATTATAAGAGATTCATCAGATTCATATATCAAACAAAAGCATGGTTACACGCAATGGTAACAGTCATGGGAACTGTGGATGACTGTCTACCCAGGTGGTGGTGAGCTTGTGTGTGTTTGTTGTGTTTCTATGACCGGTGTGTGATAACGTGTTAATCGAGTTACTGGGTTTCAGACGGTTCACACATAGTTGACCACGGGAGGTGTAGGGTC
>QNGE01001259.1:98326-149960 GCA_008508345.1 Paragonimus westermani | reverse complement strand
TAAGGATGCCAGCTAGTCGTCTTCCACACCGAGCACTGTTCGCTGACACTGCGACCGACTGGTGTAAGGTGCGAGGTGGTCAGATAATGACCTGGCGTAGGGAGATGAAGTCGTTCACGAAGTGGTTGGCCACTGTGGGTCGTGTTCGTCTCCCGGGCTGGGGCCCTCGCGACTCACAGAGTCGGTGGTTGGAGACACTAGGTGAGATGGCGGCTAATCGGGCTCAGTGGCGTGAATGTCGTCGTTGTTTGTCCGAGTTGTCTGTGAAGTGAGTTCATTTAATGACGCTGGGAAGTGAAGGCCGTAAGGAAGCTGTCTCGCTGATGCCGCTTTACTCTCACTTGCAGCTCAGTTGTTTGTGTTGCAAGGTGTAGGCACCTTGATTGTTGAATGTTTGATTATGGACGTAGTTATTTTCCGTCGTTGGGTCCCTTCACGTCCCCTTCTTTTTTTCTTCTCTCCCTTCCTATACAGGGTTTGTTTTTTCTTGATGGTTGTATGGCTGTTAAGCATTAGTGTAAACCACGGATGTATTGCTGTCTCTGATGATGATGATGCATTATAATGTTACTGATCCGCGTCCACAAGCATATCGTCAAATCACGATCATATTTGACGCGTTAACTTGTATTGCCGGTTAGTAAGCGCACGGTATCCGTGCTTTTTGGAATAGAACAACGCTTTCAGTTGTTTCAATAAGTGTTTTTTTCCCGACACTATGCTTCACATAACCACTTATTATGCTGTTGTTTTGTGTATGCGCTTGGTTAAATGAATCACACCCTAGTCACTAATTCGCATTCACTCTTTTATGATCTACGTACTTTTCCAGTTGCGTTGACATTTGCTGGATTACGATTCCAGTTTCCATCGAGAGCTTGTCAGATCTTGCATGAAACCACGACTTACCTACGCTCCAAACCAACCGCGTTACGTACGGTGAATCAAACACATTCTACCTCCTACGGAACCCAATTTCATAATATCAGTATTAACTCAGAAAATTTGTCAGCATGTCCAACAGATCGGTCTTCGTATGATTCTCCTTTTCCCAGTCTCCGGCTTATTGTTTCCCGAACCATGGACAAACACTGGGTTTAGTCACTTCACTTGTTGAAGACGTTATGTCAAGTTTATCGCTTATCTAGACTCCAGCTTGTAGGTCTCAGCGCACCATACTCTGTGGTGCTCTTGCCGACATTAACACAGGATCCGTCTGCAATGTTTAAGAGTGTGTCTGTGACTCGCTGCTGCAGACGACTGCGCCTGATCCAATCTCATATCAGATCAAACAGATAGACTTGTTGGCCTTCCCCCTCACTATTTGTCCATCAGATTGGAGGGAGCGTACACTTACACTTCGAAATAAGATCTCCCTAGTTTTTTGTTCACAAGGATGTGCGTTGTGCTTGCACTGCACAGGCAATCAGAAGTATACCAAAAATGGAACTGTATGTTTAAGCGCTTTATCTCCTTTTGCTCAGTGCAGTTGAAGCAATCGATATCTGCGTAACCATTATTGATTCCCTCCTTCACTCATTTCCATTTTTTTTCAGAGCCCCATCTGATTTTTCTGTCCCTCACACTCGCTAGACACCCACTATGCTCTGCGCAGTTAGTTTGTGGTTCTCCGTTGCAGCCTTATGTGGTATCCATTGTTCATCAAAGTAAGGCAATGCCCATCGTTCGATGTTCACCCATTTTATAACTGTCGGGCTTTGAGAGAGATTTCATCGGAAGTGATTAGCGTTGAGGTTTACCTACTGGTGCTTACCATACTCAATTACTACTCGTTCTATCCAACTGAAGTGCCGAACGGCTTACTGCTTAGCTGTATGTAATTCTGTTCAACTGCTGTCTCTGATAGGTTTGGGCTGCGTATTTTAATCTCCTGCGCACTCGGCGAAATAATTCGGCTCCCGGAGGACCATTCGTTCCAACTGGCAACCTGACACTTGCTGGCTTCGATTCTGCTCGTTGCCTTGGTGTCCCGATGATGAGCGCCTCTGTTGCCCCGACTGATCGTGGTTGGCCGACTGGGTACGTTGCTTATTCTCCTGTACAAAGATTTGCCCAGAAGTCTGTCGACAGGGCAATTAAGAGATGCGGTTCGTGCTGTTTTCCCGTTCAACATTTCTTATTATCTGATTGCACACGTACCTATCCCCAGTATGTAACAAAGATTACGGACATCAGCGACCGGCAATACCATGACAATCGTGCGCGAATAAATGGGTGCTTTACAGCCATTCCGCGTTAAGCTGCTAATATACCTGGAATTGTTTGTGTACATGCAAAGATGGGCTGTTGCTCTCGATTAACTTCTCATCGATTTACGGGTTACATTTTTTTGTGGAATTAGTACGTTGATTGTTCTGCTGTCGTCTCGAGTATGTGTTTTGAATTTGAACAGGATGGAGTTAGGTTACGTAGCGCTATTGCTCACGTAGTTTTCTGATTTCCCTCGCTTTTTTCTTACACGGAAGACGGTACTGAGGGGATGTTTTTGTGGTTGGCCTTTGGGACACCTCACGCGTACCAGTTAACAGTAAAGATGTTGGCAATGATGAACACTTCATCATCATCATAGACAGCAATACATCAGTGGTTCATACTAATGCTTAACTGTCACACAACCATGAAGAAAAAGCAAACCGGAAGAGAGAGAAGGAAAAAAGAAGGGGACGTGAAGGGGCCTAACTACTGAAATTGACTACGTCCATATTCAAGCACTCAACATCGAGGTGCCTACACCTTGCAAACAAATATCCGCGCTGCAAGTGAGAGTAAGGTGTCATCAGCGAGACACTTAGGCGGTTTTCATACATTTCTCTACGCGTAATGGCTATCGATTCGAGCAACTGATGCGTCAACATGAACATCTTATAAGCACATAAAAATAGATGATCTCGCCTTATTTGTGGTATCCTAGCAGCGTGTTAGATTTTCGATGTTTTGCTGAACTCTGACCACATTAATAATGTCCATCTTGTACTTTGTCCAGAATAAAGGTTTAACGGGCGAAGGGGCGGAATTTCAATCTGTTTGCAGTTAGAGCTGCTGTTTCCAGTTGCATCCACTTTGAGATGAGTTCATTGATTTAAGTTTAGATAGATCGACTCGGATTTGTTTTTCTGTGTTATCGTATTCGGTATGCAATTCCATCCCGTGTTCATGATCATTACTAGTCCCAACACGTGTGTTTAACTGCCATACAACCGTGAAGACGAAAACAAGTAAACTCTATACAGGAATACAAGAAAACGAAAGGGAGTGGAAGGGATCTAACCAATAAAAATAGCCAAGTGTATATTCAAACATTCAACATCAGGGTGCCCACACCTTGCAAACAAGCAACCGAGCTGTAAGTGAAAGTAAGGAGTCAGCAAGACATTTTCTCAGGGCTTTGACTTTCATACGTCATTGAATGTGCTCACTCCACAGACAACTCAGCCAAACAACGACAACATTCATGCTACTGAGGTCGGTTAGTCGCCACCTCATCTAACGTCTCCATCCTGCGACTCTGTGAGTCGCGAGGTCTCAAGCGTGGGTGGCGAACTCTACCTACAGTTATCAGCCCCTTGGTGAACGATTTCATTTGTGTACACCAGGTCACCATTAGTTGAGCTCCGCACATTACTCCACTCGACTGCGGCACCGATAACGAGTGCTGTTTGCTGTGGCAGGAGACTGTCTGGCATTCTTAGTATATGACCTAACCATCTAAGTCTGTGCATATGTAAGGAGAGCACGAAGCAACTGGTTTGACAATCACCACCAAATACCCTCTCCATAACTTACTCGTTAGTGCCACCGGATACGAGCGATTGAATGCAGACATTGATGGTCAAATACCCGAAGACAGTTTACGTGTTCTATCCTGAACGGCCGAGTTTCGTTGCCGTAAGATACTACACCCCTCAATGTCACCTTATATACGCGACCTTTAAGCCTCAGAGAGATATCTTTTTGTCGCCATAGGTGCCCCTGGTTGGCGAACACCGCCCTAGCCTTAGAGATGCGCGCTTCTGTTTCATTCCCTACACCTTCGTCTCTGCTGCTGATGCAGGTTCGCAGGCATAAAACCGGTCAACAACCTCCATAACTTCATTAACTAATGTCAATTCTGCGTAATTACAAAAATCGTGCGGAGCACTTTACATTTTGATGATGCGAATCGTATTCTGAAGTATTTAGCCTAGTGGGAGATATAGCGTCTGGCATTGTTTGTGCTGCTTGGGAAGTGTCAAACACCAACAGGTTGTCACCAACACAATCAAGAACGGTCAGTCTTTCATCAGGTAGGATGTCCACGCCGGTACGGTATTTTGTGATAACCTGTTCAAATGTCTGACGGATACGGTCAGAAAAATCTGTTTAGCGGGTGCTTTGGAACACGATTTGAAATTAGTCACCCGCACCCCACAGGAGGATGACTACGGTGACAACTTTGTGACGGAACATATGAAAGCATTTCACGCATCAGTGAAAATTCAATGAGTTGGTAGAAAGCCTACTTTTATGTGATTGCCTTACAAAAGAGGTAGGCTGGCCGAATCACTGACGCGTCTGTTTACTAGGTCCCTTAAGAGAACGTTCAATGCAGCCAGACCGATTATTTCAACCACCAGTTTCCCGGTAATCACTCTAAATCTGAAAGATGAAATGCCGATCCACAATCAATCAAGAGTGTCATTATGGGTCATCTGACTGACAGTGGTCATCAGGCTAACACAGGTCGCTTTCTACAAGGTTCCATCGAATCGGTCCAAACTTGTTCTCCAATGAACGTTGCTAACTATCGAGGCCATTGTCATCCGATTACGTAACCCAACTTTGTATGGACAAAAATGGTACTCTCAATCGCTTCAACTACCTTGACCAACGACTGATTTGTCTGATCGCTGCGTAGGCAGTTAACAGCTAAATGACGTATGCAAACACAGAAGTGAGAGTGTGGACTTTGACGAATAACAAGCTTCGCACGTGGACGTTTTTATTCTATTTTATAATTGTAACTGATGAGATTTTATCGAAAAAATGTGCACCGTACTTCGTGTTCTGTGACTAAAAGTGTAGATCGACCCATCGAATCGAAGATACCTTTGTAGCTTAGAAATGCAACAAATGTTGGCCAGCGGTGCATATGACGCTACTTCAGAATTTGCTGAAGGGTGAAGATGTGAACGGTAAATACTCGCCCAGGGCGAAACCCTGTCCCTTCTCCCCTACTGTTTGTCCCCGCAACTGCAGTGAGTGGACAAAGTATAAAGGGCGCCAGAACCCTGTTAATGACTAGGGTCAAATTGATTCCTTTATGGTTTCTCGCAAGAGCCCCTGATGACTTTCTTGAATATGAGATTCATTATCGAGTGACGTTAGCATGATGGGATGTTCTCCGTTGTCCCCACAGGTTGTAACAACTGAGTCAAGGCCTCTGCTAACGCCTCCTCGTCTTCTTTGAAAGTGCCGGCACGATACCATCTAGACCAGCAGCCATAATACGTTTTGGAGCCGAATTGCAATTGCGAACGTCAGTCTTAGTGGTTGGTTCCAAATCTATGGGAAAAGGTATTTCATTCCAAGGTTGTGACGGTAACACTCTGGAAGCAGCAGGCCAGTTAAATTGACCGTCAAATTGTTCCACCCACCGTTCTGACCTCCTGGATTTAGTATGGGTGAGTGTGTCATCTGTCTCGCTGATAGTCTCATTGGCAGACTATCGCATGGGATCAGTTGCTCGGTTAAGCTTGAAGAGTTTTCTGGTGTTACATGAAGCAAAAGCGGTTTCCATTTCCTTAACTTTCTCCATTAACCAAGCCTTGTGATCGGCCTTTAGACTATGTTTCAGTTTCTTACAGATAACCCTCTTTAAATGGGCTATCAGGAGGAACATTCCAAAGATTTCCCTAAGATCCAGTGTTTGTTCATGCCACAAAGCACCGTGTCGCACGCTACATTACCTGCGTCACGACTGGCCTTTGAGATTTGGATCCAGCAGCTATTGGTATGTTCTGTGTGAGAACTGCCAAGCTGGCATTCAAGGATAGTTCGATATTCACGCTTTATCGACGCGATGGTCAGTTTTTCAACAGCCAGTCGCTGCTGTTGGCGAGGTCGTCAACCGACAAAAGTAAGAACAAAAGGGAAATCTACCAAGGAATGGTCTGAATCATGATGTGCGCTTCAAGTCGAACGACAGTCCTGAATGCGTTGCCCCCACCTATAGCTAACAGCTATGTGGTCTGTATGAGATAGAGTCTGAATCAGAAAGCAGGTGTGGGAGGCAAGTACATCAATATTGTGTACGACTGTGCTGACTGGAAATAGCTTACGGTCAGCGTACAGTTGCAACAACCGTTCGCCATTATCTGAGCTAGGTGATGCTGTGCCAAAGCTGTCATCTAATGAACACTCGGTCTCAGCAATTCGGCCGACGTTGGCATTGATATTTCCGGTCAGAACGACTATATCAGAACCATGTGTCGACCGAAGGAGAGCGTCCAGATGCGAGTGAAAGGCGTCTTTGACGCAGGTGTCACTACAATCAGTTGGGTCATAAGGAAATAGGATCAAAGGATTTCTGAAGTTTTTGCGTCTACAGCTGGCCTTAGTGCAATGTGTTAAGCGGGCGACAAGAAATCTACTGCTAACAGGAATCCGAACTACCGCTAAGGCTGCGTCATCCTATTGAGGACTATACCTACTCCAGCCTGACCACTGAAAGTGGCCTTGGAATCGCCTGATGTGTATAACCAATATCGGGTGGACAGTGCGGGTGCTGTTACTTCCATACGTTGACTACTCTCCTGGATTATTGTCTCCGAGATGCGCTAGTCATTGACGCTCAACGGACCTAAGGTTCATTTGAGAGCACCCTGTTGACCTATCTGTTCCAGAATGTCATTAACGAATACACTCAACAATTCACATGCTAAGTCTAACCGGGAGACGAGGAAGGCCTGAGGCTAAATGCTAAGAGACGGGATGCACCGACATAGTGTTACCATGATTAGCTATATCTGTTGTGGGGTTTGCAAAGTGATTGCTAGAAATGGATGTCGGGAGGGGAGTGAAACTCAAATTCGATGAGACAGTGGAGAGAGGGAGGGAGGGCGGATCAGTAGTAACATGTTTTCATCTATACACCCTGCTGTATGCAGCAGACAGAGTGACCCGGTTTATACTGGGAGACGGCCGATGCGGTGTGGAATTACTGGTGTTGTGAGTAGTCATAATTGTGTGTGAGCTGAGATATTACCAGGATACCCAAACTTTACTCCAGCCTGACCACTGAAAGTGGCCTTGGAATCGCCTGATGTGTATAACCAATATCGGGTGGACAGTGCGGGTGCTGTTACTTCCATACGTTGACTACTCTCCTGGATTATTGTCTCCGAGATGCGCTAGTCATTGACGCTCAACGGACCTAAGGTTCATTTGAGAGCACCCTGTTGACCTATCTGTTCCAGAATGTCATTAACGAATACACTCAACAATTCACATGCTAAGTCTAACCGGGAGACGAGGAAGGCCTGAGGCTAAATGCTAAGAGACGGGATGCACCGACATAGTGTTACCATGATTAGCTATATCTGTTGTGGGGTTTGCAAAGTGATTGCTAGAAATGGATGTCGGGAGGGGAGTGAAACTCAAATTCGATGAGACAGTGGAGAGAGGGAGGGAGGGCGGATCAGTAGTAACATGTTTTCATCTATACACCCTGCTGTATGCAGCAGACAGAGTGACCCGGTTTATACTGGGAGACGGCCGATGCGGTGTGGAATTACTGGTGTTGTGAGTAGTCATAATTGTGTGTGAGCTGAGATATTACCAGGATACCCAAACTAGGCAGGAGAAAGATTGAGGTTCTCAGTCAGAGCCTTCGGCTCGAAAGTCAGTGCGACGAGGCAGCGGGTGGGTGGTAATGTACAAAAACGAGTATTTCCTCCTAGAAGGATACCAGCGTTCTTCCAATCCCCAACTTGGAGGACCAGGAGATTGTGATTTATCAATTGTGTATTTATTGGTCTGTTTGTTATAGGAGACTCTGTTGGTATGATTGTCACACTGTTCAGTTTAGTCCAGTTGCTTATCGGGATATGCAAGCCGTCACACTACGTCAAAGCACAGTCTCGTTGTGACGGTCCAGTATTGTGTTAGAGCTTTGCTAGGGCGAAATTTTGCAGGTGACTGATTCTGTGCATCCTCCAAACGTTTTTCAGTCGTGTGAATGCTAGCTAACGATTTTTTAACCGCTTATGACATTCCACAATGATCTGCTCGTCATCTGCTGCTCATGGCTTACCGTTCCGTGTTGTCATTAATTGACAATTCCAGCAACGTGCTCTCCAGTGTGACGGCAACCGGCATTGTGAATTATTTTTCGGATTACGCTAAGCGAAATAAAATCGTTTATCCACCTATAAATTGTGAGGATTTATTTTCCCCTCAGTCCATCATTTTGTAATCAACTTCATTTGATTACGTTCACTGTCAATTTTTTTCCTAATTCATTTTCCATTCGTTTCCTATACTTGTAGTGTTTATGCTGGTCGTATCCTGCCAAAACCCTTGCCAAAATCAGACGGTTTGGCACCAGGTAAACTTGACTGACTCGGAAGCATCGTTTATCTTCTGTAGATCTGTGTCCATTCTGGAGGCTCATATAGCTTTTTACCACAAATTTTTAATATTGTACAGCGTGTACACTAATCACAATACCAGCTCTTCATGTTTTGCACACTTTTATATTTCCTCGTCTACGCTTTTGTAATTACACTCCAGGAGAAAGTCAAGTCCACTTGATCCGACCGCACGTCCCTGAATGCCCGTTCTTTTATGTTTAAATAACTGAACCCATTACTTTCCGTAGTAGTGGGTGGTTGCTTAGAGCTCATTTATTCATGGCGAATCAGTGAAGAAATTTCACAAAACTTTAGCACTACTTCGGTTTGTGGTCCATCTGTAGATGCACCTCTTCGTTGAATTTTACCATTCCTTTTTGTTCTTTATTCTCGCAAATAGGTGGAGATAGTTTGGACTCTGGTTATTCCGCTCATTTGTTAACATTCTTGGGCAACTTTCCAGAGCTGTGTATCTTACCGTTATTGATGAGTGCTAGGGGATTTTGTTCGATATGGAGTGAAAATCATTTACAATCGATTGCAACATCCGCATTTCCGTAGACTTTTCAGTTAACTCTCTTCAAATGAAAGCACCTAGCTTCGAGTTTTGCTCTTGTCAGACCTCGTTAGATGTGCACTTCCTAGTCACACTCGGGATTTGAATTCTGGTCACGCTTTCATATGACAACTATTTGGATCACTGTGCCACTGGTTTCCCATTAGACGCGAACGAATTGCCATGTGCAGACACTTGGTTGTCAGATTGTCCGATCACCTCGAGTGAAGACACCGTAACGGTTCTGTCTCATGACCAGAAGCTCCCTCAAAATTCAAATCACTGAACCTCTTGTGCAGTGTTTCATTTTAATTGCCAAATATTACGGGATTTTGGTTTATATAAGTCGGTTGTGTCCAAGATTGATGGCATATTGTTTAACACGTTTGCCTTGCAGCAGTTCAAATCCCGGTCGTATGAAATACATGTACTGCTGTCGGGTCTGAACATGAACGAAACTCGGGTTTATTGCTTCTTTCCGAAAGGAGCCAAATAAAAAGTCTGATAATGCTGCATATGCGATCAACCATGGGAGCTGTTCTCAGTTTACATTCCAACATTTTGTATACGTACTAGAATATCTCCCACATGTTCCCGATCCAATTTAGGACTGAATCACAGGCTAGCACGTGTTTCCTGTGGGGGCCTTGCATTAATCTTGTGTCGTTAGACGTGTTTTGAGCATGCTGAGTATCACGTTGCCGTGCGTATGTAGTATGTCTAATATTACAAACCTATGCACCATGTATCAACACAGGAACTCGCACTTGACTCCTTGTCCGGAGTTGCTAGAGTAAACCCAAAACCACCACCGGTTGCATTTCCCTAATCTTCTTGCCAAACCGCACATAGTGTTTTTCCGCAGTGCACCAATGTCAACTCCACCCGACGGGGCTATCCAAACTGAATCGTTCCCTTTCACTTATGGCCGTATGGTCATTGCATACGTTGAAGATGTGTATCTCCACTTTCTTCAAAGAACGTTGTACGTGTTTTTGGATAACGAAAATTGGTTTGTTCACTTTTCTATAATTCAGACAAGAGCAGTCTTGTGATGCCGTTTAGATGGTTCCCGCAGTAACATTCAACGTATCTGTTGTTTCAATTTCTGATGAAATTCTCGTCGCATTTGATTTCGATCGAATGACGTCATTTGCTTGATGAAAACGAAAGTGAAGACCTTCCCCCATGATTTTTAGTCACCTCAGCGCTCAAGGACGTTCGCATAAAATTAACTGATACACTTTGAGTTTGCGGTTGAATTATGGTTGACCTACGTTTAGTTACCGTTTCTTTTTGGGAATGATGTGACCGGGTATATGTATCAGGTTCACCCATCCATTTACACGACGTTTTACCATACGCTCTACTGTGTATGCATCTTGGTCAATACCCTCATGTCACATGTTTGGCTTTCGAACGCATAGTTGGCTCGTGCGTCATAGACATTCTTTCGGAGAGTGTGAGTAATGATGTCCTTCTTGAAATGCTCGAGCCAAATAAGAATCGTTGATAGGGACTGTAAATTCTCGACCAACGTGACTGCCTTTAGCATCCAACCAGACTGGTATGCAGACATAAAAAATAATAGCCCACATGCTACTTTACCATGCAGCACCTATCCAGGTCATGTTCTACAAGGTCAGAGCGTATCTGGCTTTCTGTGCACGCGTAGATTTTTTTTTACGGTGGCAACGTTCACCAACTGTAATCCGATAGCATTTCATGTGTTGGAAAGGGTGGAACTTTAATGAATTATTTATTATCTCTGGACGAAACGTTATGCATTTGTGTGGCATGGTAATTCTGAACATCCCCATGGAATTGGTCATAAACACTGCAGATGCTCGACCGCATGTCCTTCATGCTCGGAGTTTTCAGTCAGCCCTATTTTACACAATATTATCTCACGTACAGCGCGGTTTATTACACAATCCGTTCTTACCCTCCTTCCTCGAAAGCCTTACTGGTATGAGTACATGGATTAATGCAGTACAGGGATGTAAATCGTCACCAAGTTCATCCAGAATATCATTGGATGTTAGGGCCTTCATTGTAGCTATCACCAAATGGCTTCTTTCTGTCTGTGGTTGGTTAGTTATGGTGGCCGCTCCCATGGGGAGGTTCAGAATGACCATGCCGTGTTGTTCACGAAAGTTTAGTAGTTTTGCTTATCAGCGTCCAATACACAGTCTATCCCGTACGTCAAGTCCCAACGGTCGTCCAAAACTGGTTCTGTTTTGCCAGTCACTGTTATGCAGTTTTAAAAGTTCGCCGACAGCAAAACGAGCTTTGTCTATGGTAAGTGTAGGTGTATATGGTAACATTTCGTTCACTCTCATCAGTCGCTAACGTAGAAATTTGCAGGCTATATACTACAGACAAATAAAAATTGACAGGGTATACACATGCATGCATCAACAAGTGTTATGTCATCAATAACACGTCGACCCGATGGGTTGCTTCAATCATTTTTGTGCATAAAACGCCTAAAATTTGGTGAGCTCTGATCAACATAGCTTCGCCGAAGGCCAGTCGTTTCGCGTTCCGATTGCATAACAATACTTTGAATGAGCTAATTAGATCAACTTGGTAACCCGTTATCATCAGGTGTCTAGCAGTATCGTGAAAGCAATCAAACGGCAGCTTGGCTCTCTTACTCATCATCAGTCGTGGAAATCAGTCCATCGCAAAGCAACACGGGATAGACAATATCCTCAGTTGTCCAGCCTCGTCCCTACAACTTACAAGCGTCATTTAGTCAGGACCCTACCTCATAGGGTCAAGCATATTCGCAACCCTGATAAGCTGCAAACAGAATAAAAGATGCTAAGAAAAACGCCACAGGCAAACGGATATCCTGAAAAATTAAATGAAAAAATCTCACTGAGATAGACAATTGCAATGCGCCCCTACAAACAGCTCAAGAGAAGCACATAGTTCTATTTCTGCAATTCAGGAGGATCATTTTACAAACGAACTGAAGCACAAACTGAAGTTCACCCCATCCCGTGTGTAAGCGGCTGCCCAGTTAGACTTGGTTCAACCAACAAGGGACCAGTTCTACACAATCGCGAACGCAGTTTGTCTAACCATCTTGTCTTTCACGTTGTGTATCAGTTCATTTGCACTTGCAGTGGCGTTTACGCAAGCAGAACAAATCTACAACTAATTCAGTGATTGGCGGAACACGCCGAAATATGGCTGAAACAAATTGTGACACAACACTCTCAAACCGGCTAATCCGTTTCAGCTATAAACACTGGGTTGAAGTTTCGTTTTTGATGAGCTCATTCCTAATAACTACTCCTGTTTGATTCTGGAGATGAACCCCAGCCTTCTTGTTTCTGGGTTTGCCCCCACTACAAAGAAGTCATACTTAACTTGACTGAATAATCTCGGTTAAAGGTCATTCGCACTGTCTCGCATTATCCCGGTTGTTTAAACATCTTGAGGAGCAACAGTGATTGTCTTGTAACTGAATAACACTACTCACAAACCGGTACCGGAGGTTATCTTTGAGATTCAGCCTAGGTACGTGGCGGTACCGAGCTCGAGCAGTGACTCTCGTGTTTTATCCTTCTCGAGTGGGTCTGCAAGAAAAGTCTGTTGGAACGTAAATGTCGTGATCATCTGTGAACGGTTTTCGACTCCCAGTAGCTTAGCGGTTCTTTATTGTAACTTTCTAAGTTTACTGATGAACAGATTGGGAATAACACAACGTTACGGGAAGTTGTAATACTCTACGTTTCAACTACTTCGGGTGGCCTTCCTCAGGAGTCTAAGTTTACGTTATTGCATGCTGACTTATACTGCTCATTTGACTTGGTGGTCCGGCTGTGTACTGTTTTGATCCGGCGGGCTGTGCTGATTAGGACTTCGGTCCTTCCTATTGCAACCTTTTCAGACAGGACAAAACGGAGCCGTCAGATTAGAAGCAGTTGCACCCATCAGATTGTGTTTCGCACTACTGTTCGCACAAGAATCCTTAGGTAGCGAGGCACAATCCTATAAGCATACGGCATGCTATTATCAAAAGCCGGCTGTTAGGAACAACGAACAAGTGACCGCAATTTCACTTTACCCAAATTGTTCCGATTATCGTACTACCCGAGGACACAGCATGGTACTCTATGTGTGTCTCGAGGCTTCGTCTGAATTTACCTAGTGGTGACACTGTTGCAACGGATTATTTATTCTGCTAGTGACTAACAGATAATGTTAAACAGTTTCGTGTCACTGTTTGTTCGTATAAAAGTCGCCTTAACCCTTGAAAGTGCAGAGCGCTGTTTCGAAGCTAGGTTAACCTCAAGTGTTCTCTTATCATTTCACAACAATTTAGATCTCAATTATTATCTACTAGTTTCATCGCACTAAGTTGACATCGTGGCGGTAGCCAGGACTGTCTGTAGCACGATCAACTGTTTTGCCGTCTGACCTATTCTGCTACCCTGACGTGGTGCACAGCTTTGTGCACTGCATCGACCCGGAGGGCTACGTTGGCGATACGCAGATGCACTCACACAGTTGTCTGTCGCACCGCTGACCGCGTATGAGCATACAACAGAACTGTTTTCATATTTGCGGCATTGCTGTTTTCCGAATTAGGAGGAACGGGGTTAGAAAAGCCACCCTCAAACAAAGAGCACTCCGATCACTTAACGGCTAACCGTGACCACCAGTGAATTATCCAATATGGTTGAAAAAACATCTCACACGACCCCAAAGCCTGATGTAAGTTCGAGTGCATCCACTGCGCACAGCAGTGAATGTCTTATTCGCTGCGCCATCGGGCTAGGCAAGCGACCGACTGCCAAGTGAGTCGGACTCTTGAGTCATTGGATAGCCGTCCTACAAGAAAACCCCGTACATTGTTGTTACACAGGTCAGACTTTTGAGTAAGAAACGCGGGTTGGGGTCCCTCATGTCTACTCCCTTCCGCGGGAGAAGGACTAGAAGTCACCGTTCTCTCGATAGTAATAGAGACTACTACAGTTATGCACATCTCACGGTCTCTGTATTTCGAACACCACGTTCCAACACAGGAAGAGGGACTGTGTTACGTGCAGACCTCCGTGTGCTTCCCAGCCGTGGACACAGTTGGATCATACAGCACTCAATTACAGGTGGCGCCACTCTGTTAAGGACTGTCGTGTCCTTTAGAGCAACCAGCTGGACTCGGACCATGCTGTTGTGCGTGCTCGTTTTGTTTTGTCATTTGTCCCGAGGAAATGTGCTTGTAGATGCAAGGTACTTAACTGGCATTCGAGCGAGGAGAGTGTGAAGAACACTGACCAGGAAGCATTGGTGAACAAGTTGCCCAGTCCGAACCAAATGAGAGATCCTAACGAACACTGGGAACAAATCGTCGCAGCTATGAAAGCATGATGTAAAGAGGTGTTTCGAAGGACCTGTGCAGTTGCGACATGACTGGATTTCTGTCACTTCGATAAACATTATGGACAAGTGTCGATCGATTCCACCTGGCTCTGAAGATGATTACGACCGTCGAGGACCGGAACGCTAGCTGGCCGAAAACCTGCGCAGAGACTGCGAGCACCATTTGGTCGAACAGTCGAAAGAGATGGAACGAGCCTTTTTGTGTAGGAATGGTAGAAAGCTATTTTCCTTGACTCGTGGTTGTAGTGGCCGTCGATTCGGTGTGAGTGAGGAAAATGGTTGACATGTCACCGGTTAGTCGCGTCGACTTGACAGGTGAGCTGAACATTTTGAGGAACAGCTCAGCTGGCCACGTGGACGACGGAACCCGAACGTCTAACTTTTGCGTTCCAGATGACCCTCCATCGGAAACACAAGCGGCCCTGGAGCTCAAGTTGTTGAAATGTAACAAGGCTCTTGGATGAGAACTCCCCTCTCCTTTTTTCAAGGATGGTGGGGAGAGGTCGATACTAGAGCTGGCGAAACCCCTCCAGACTAATCAGGAAATTGAAGAGGCTCCTCGTAATTGGTTCCCATCAGCAGTAGTCTCGTTTACAGAAAGGGGCTCGAAGTCTATGTGACAACCGCAGTGGGGCCAGTCTAAGTCTGTTACGTCCAGGTTACTCGCTGGTCTAATCTTACATCGGCTCGCTAAGTTGGGGGAATGTCAGGTTCTCGGAGAACTGGCAAGATTCCGACTCCATCAAGAGTGCGCTGATCACATTTTTATCCTGCAACAGATCTTGGAAAACCGGCACCCCTGTGGGCAACCTGCAGTCGTAGTGTTTTCAAACCTGAAGGCTGCTTTCGATTGTGACGTTCTCTGGAACTGCCTTGTTTGCAAAGGAGTACTAGGGAAATACGTGGATCTGTTAAGATCACTGTATGCTCACTCTGTAAGCAGGGCGAGAGTTTATGGGCAACTGTCTCGGGCGTTCATAATTTATAATGGTGCTCGTCAAAGGTGCCCGATTTCCCCCTTGTTTTTCCGTTTCGTCGTGGACGACAGTTGGAAAAATGCGTTCGAGAAGCCCAGTTAATTTGGTGTTATGCTTCTTCGCGGCGCTTGGTTGAGCGATCTGGAGTTTGCAGATGACATCACCGTACTTAGCCCCTCTACCGAAGACATGCACACCATGCTGAACATGGTGAGTGACCGGATTGGTTTGTGCGGAATACGCTTCGCCCCCTGAAAGTGTAAGGAGCTGCTTCAAGACAGGTGTTTCCGCCCCTACTTTCTTCATTGCATGTAATTCGTTCGGAACTGTGTGAAGTTTTACATACCTGAGTAGCACTACCTCGTCAGCTTGTGATGTTGCTGATTTGATATCGGCGAGGATAGCAAAGATACGAGTTGCATTTGCCAGCCTGCCTCATCTGTGGCGTCGGAGAGACGTGCAGCTGTTGCTAAAATGAAGGGTATATACTGCTTTTGTACGTTCTGCTTTGCCTTATAGTTCCGAAGCGCGACGAAGACGCGAACAGACTTGCTGTGTTTGACCATCGCTGTGTCCGCTAACTAGCCCTCATTATGTGGGCTGATCGCATGAGTAATCCATTGGTTCGCCTGCGGTTACTCGGGAACGTTCGGAATGCACGATCATTTGGTCAGCTGATCGAGTTACACAGCCTACGATGGTTTGGTTACATACTCCATATGTCAGATGAGCTTTTAGCATGTCGAATATTGTATGCTGGGACCACCAACGGTTGAGTGAAACCGCGTGGTTGTCAAGCAACAACGTGGTCACCAACTATGAAGACTCTGACTACTCCAGTGAACAAAGTGGGTAGGTGTCGCGTGCCTGTCTGGGGTGCTCGTGATCCTTTAAATCGCCGATTCGAAACGCTGTGCGATATAGCAGTGGTCTACCCGCATCTGCGCCATATCTAGCACTTCCGCTCAGCCTTGTTTCAACAATTCTTAAGCTTCTCAGTAATATTTTTCTCTAAGATTCATGATTAATTATCAGTTTGCGCGATCGCCTCAAGAGGAGACAGTAACTGTCCTGTTAACAGAACGCTACTGACGACCTCTAACCAGAACGAAACTCGAATGTAGTGTTTTTTCTCGAAAGGGACCGACTGGAAAGTCTATGGGAATGCGATGGCTGCAATCAGTTGTGGGTGATATTCAATCTATACGAAAACCATAATCCTCTACTACTCATCAATATTCTGGTTTATCGAAGATATGTTGATTAAGTAATGTTCGCTCAAGATAAAGACAGTAGAAAAATCATTGGGTTTGCTGAACTCTCTGCACTGAAACCTATCGATCATCTGTGTTTGAAAAAAGGACACGCCTATTTTTCTGGTTGTCAGCATTAAGCGACAGGAGGATGTTGGGCAGTAATTCGAAAGCCCACCTGGAGTTGACAGCTTTTCACCCGTTAAACACAAACGCTCACTGGTTCGATGTCTGTTTCACAGAGCGCGAACTATATGTACACGTGATCCATTTGATATAGGGCTGAAGTGTGTTCGTGATACCTTGGTCTCCAGAAATTATCCTTCGGGTTTTATAGACCTTCGCAGTAAATCAAAAGTGGCGAACTCACAAGAAACATCTGTACCAAAGATACCATACAGAGGATAAAGTTTGTTGTTTATTACGCCGCAGCTGACGCAGGTCATCCAATTGACACACGATGCAGCTACATTGGGTTTACTCGGTCGCACTAAGTCACTCACACTTCCTCACATTAAGACGCGGATACCATAGCTGTCTACCTCACATTACGTTGACATTTAGATTGGCAATACTGATCACTCCCTGCTCCCAAGGATGAACGAATACGTCCCCATATATGTCGTGGAATTTTTGCGGCGTGACCCGACGCTACCAGACACTTGCTGTTGACCGGTCATGTGATCGATCCGACACACGCTTTCCATGTGTTGATGCATCATCACAAACCCGTCATCCTTAAGTTAGTCGAGACGCCGCTTGTTATGATCCACAACCCAGTCTCCTGTGTACGATGGTTCTTGACCTGGGATCTTTGTCTGCCCTAGTTTTGACCAGTGTATGGATGGACTTGATTTATGAGGCTCATCGGCTCGAATATTTTTCACCGCTGTCATATATACCAACTGACTAGAACATTCGAAATGGTATTACCATCTTATGAAGGCCGTCTTCTGATTTCGTTCTAACTCATAACTAGAGGACCTCTTAATCAGAAAACATTACAGAATGCGTTCGCTCCACACATTTTACGGAAATTTGTGACTAACATGAAAAATGCATTGCCACAACAGCTGGTAAAGCGCACCCGGTAAACATGAAGCACCACGTCCTCCGCTCCAGAACACTTGTAGACTGGAGGTCACGAGTCCGGAATTGTTTATCAGTTTATCTATCCACTTAGTCCATAATAGTTTTCGTTGCTAGCTTCTCCTACAATGTTAGTGCTTTTTGCCGACTTTTGTCGTTTAACCTAAACACTTCCATATTCTATACACACGTGTACGTCCTTCTCTCTCTACGTGTATGTTAGCATATATATATATATATTATATCCATACCCCTTAACTTCTTTTTACCATTGAGCTCCCCAAGAATTTGATTCTTCGTCCGGCACGTGCCCTTCCGATGTGCAACGCTTGTTACAATGCGTAGAGATCTTCAACAATCGCACTCCTTCCTTAGCCCACTTCACCTCTGATTGCAAAATGGACGACCCTACTACGGGTGGGTTGATGAGTTTTACTAAGTACTTCCGCATATCGGCGATAATGTGTTACGAATGTGTGCACTATAACGGTCTTTTTAAGAATATTCCGTATTGTCTGGCCTGTAATTCACATTGCAAAATATTTATCACCAAACGAGGTGGCGTCATCCGCGCTTAACATTGTATCATTTGTGCTATTTCAATCTGAAGTCTGGTTGTTTACGTTTTGCTGACTTCTATTTATCATGATTAGTTTAGTTGTCTGATTTTGACCATATCTGTTGCCTCTTCATGCGGTGTTGGCAGTCCTTGAAGTTCATCCACACGGTAATCTTTATTCAAACGTTGTTAATTCAATTAATTGTGAAGATTGAGTCTTGGGAATTTAGATTATTTCCACTTGAGGGCCATCCACATTTGATCTTAACCTTCGCATTCAGATAAGCCTTTCGACCGGCCAATTTTTTAAGGAAGTCCCAAACACGAGTTTCGCTGTTATTAGAGCTCATTGGCCAAGTGTATTGGTGGACAGGCCACACTTCGTAGTATACGGGAACAGCATGATACCAGATAGTGGGATACGGGTCTGGTTGGTTGACCGTCACTAAGACTGTGTTGCGTTAGTTCATGATATGGAGGTGTTCTTCGGGTGTCAGTGTTAGCTGAGTTATGTGTGGACCTGATGTGACATGTGACCTCAGAAAGTTTTTTACTGTTCCCCATTTGTCCTTGGTGCTAAGCAAAACAACCTGCATAACCGTTTGTGGTACTGCATTTGATGGTTTTTCTTTCTACGGAGGAAGTTGTCTGGCGAAATCCCGTGCTTGTTCATTTCTAAGGCACTTGAAGATAGATGAGCTTTTCCTGGTTTTATTGGTAGTGTGTTTCCGTCTGTTCAAGCAGGGTTTGACTGGTCTTCTTTTTGTAATACGTGTATGACAAAGGGTTACTTCGTATGACGCCTTTTCGGCTGACTTGTTACCAGCGTTCCATTAATTTTTCTGTTGATCAAAACATCTGGAAAAGCGATTTGTATGTGCTATTAAATTCTGGTAACTTTGCTTCTAGGAGGACATACTCGTTTTTGTACACTACCACCCACCCGCTGCCTCGTCGCACTGGCTTTCGAGCCGAAGGCTCTGACTGAGAACCTCAATCTCTCTCCTGCCCAGTTTGGGTATCCTGGTAATATCTCAGCTCACACACAATTATGACTACTCACAACACCAGTAATTCCACACCGCATCGGCCGTCTCCCAGTATAAACCGGGTCACTCTGTCTGCTGCATACAGCAGGGTGTATAGATGAAAACATGCTACTACTGATCCGCCCTCCCTCCCTCCACTGTCTCATCGAATTTGAGTTTCACTCCCCTCCCGACATCCATTTCTAGCAATCACTTTGCAAACCCCACAACAGATATAGCTAATCAAGGTAACACTGTGTCGGTGCATCCCGTCTCTTACCATTTAGCCTCAGGCCTTCCTCGTCTCCCGGTTAGACCTAGCATGTGAATTGTTATGAGTGTATTCGTTGATGACATTCTGGAACAGATAGGTCAACAGGGTGCTCTCAAATGAACCTTAGGTCCGTTGAGCGTCAATGACTAGCGCATCTCGGAGACAATAATCCAGGAGAGTAGTCAACGTATGGAAGTAACAGCACCCGCACTGTCCACCCGATATTGGTTATACACATCAGGCGATTCCAAGGCCACTTTCAGTGGTCAGGCTGGAGTATGTATCGTCCTCAGTACAGCTTTTAGTTATAGGTTGCGGGCCTCATTCAGGACTGTCGTTCGTATTGCAGCATACGCCTTGATTCAGATCATTCCTTGATAGTGTTCTGCCTTGTTGTCGCGTTTGGTAGACAGCTACCTCACCGCCAACGCCAGCTGGCTAGCGAGCAACTGGCTGCTTTGTCAGTAAAACGTGGCTGTTGAACTGTTTTAGGGTTGAAGCTTAGCATTTCGCAGCCCAAACGCCGCAACCACTGGTGAACTGATATCTCGCAGACTGTTTATGGGGCAGGTTTTGTAGCATGCGACACAATGGTTTGTAGGCTGACGAAACATTGAATTTCATAGAAATTCCTGGAGTTGTTAGATGCCCGGAGCAGCGTCACCCTAGGCAGTTAGTATAACACGTTCATTGGGGATATATTTCGGAAGCTGAAATGTCGCCTGATTGCTGATCGTGAGGTATGGCTAGTGGTGGAAGTTATGGAAATGGAACCCGCTTTTGCCTCAGAGTCTTTCCAGGTTTATCCTTGTTACCGATCTCAGGCGGTCGTCTGCCAGTGAAGGTGTTGGCGAGGCAGGTGGCACAATCATCAGTCATAGGTCCAGAGGGATAGTATGCTGGTTGAAACGATTGGTGACGCACTATTATCTGCCTATTGAGTCGGTTGCACAAAATCTCGCTCCATTGTTTAGTGAATACAACAGGTCGCCAAGTTGACCTACTTGGCGCATCCAAGGTAATTTTACCCAATCGGAAACGGTGTCTGCTGACATTTAGCAAGGCAATGGCTGTCCAAGTCTTGGCTAGCGTTGTGTGCACAAAATTGGCTGAAGCCACGTATCGGCTCAAAAACAATCCTGAATTTTGTCAGCGAGATGTGCTACATCCAACAAGGACGGTGGCTTACCAGCCATAAGAATGTGCTGTGTGTTGGCAAGCGGATGCTGCATCCATGAGTCTTCGAATAGAAGTTAATCCGTGAATGGGAGAACTAGCAGCTGTCATATTCAAAGCCAAAAATGCTTACTGCAGATCTGTGAATGGCTGGTTTAACCGGGACCTGCAGACGATGTGAACCACTTGATTTCCTTCATTGCCTCGTACTTATGATCTTCAGGTAGATTAAGGAGGAAGTCACGCACTTTCATTGTGACCTCTTTAAGATGCCGGGCCAAAAGTTGACTACATTTCGTCTGATCTTTAGTGTTGGCTGGTTACAAGACTCCACACAGTTGGTTCCTCATTCAAGTACCGTGGAACGGTGACTGCTCCAATCATCGGCTTCTATGCCGAATCCATGGTAAAATAAAATGAGAACGACACATATGTATATATTCGATGTGGAAATGAACGAAAAGTTGTTTTTACTACAAGCGAATTTTATACGAAACTGATGTCAAATAAATTCGCAGAAGAAAAACGACTTGCTGGGTTTTCAGACTGTAGGCAACCAGAACGTCTCTACGACTGAATCCGTGCCTGTTCTTCACAATAGTCGAACCGGACTACCGAATAATGTACAGTGACGTATATATTCCATAGTCCTGTTTGCTGAATACTTGGTGTGGTTGTATATACGTGTCTAGTTGTCATTTGTCTCTGTTTATCTGATATGTACTTCTTGTATGCTTTGCGTTTGCTGCTAATGAGAGTGAATTAAATGCCAACATGTTGCAACATCCTCGTTCAACTCTGATTTCAATCAACGTTTGGTGTAATTGTTTATTAGTAATTCGTCTGACATTGACCGCGCACGCTTGTAGCGAATAGGTTCACCAGCCGCGTTATATGAGTTTTAAACTTTGTTACGGCTCATCTGCACAGTTTTTCGTCACTCGCCTCTGCAATAGATACCTTAACTGTCGTGGTTTCTAACCACATGCTTACACTCATAGTACACGTCTGTTTGAGTATTCCTTCTCAAACTACCTCGCTGGTCGTTTGTTGCTCGCATCCATTTTGGGCATTATCATTGGATCAGCTGTTACATGTGCTTGTGCGCCGTAGGGGCGTAAGGTGTTCTCGCTGGCTCCACTCATGTCAAAGCCTGTGGCCTCGGTGACGTCAATCACATCCACTAGTGCTCGCACAACAATAGCGGCTGCTGTCCTTAATCTGACGCTCGTCCATACTATCAAGCTGATGTTTCGAATATAGAGCAAACATGCAGCGATTACAGTAGGGCGACTGTGGTTTTTGTTTCAAACGATTAATCCTGTTGGCTAACCTCTCCGAATGTTCTGCTTCCGTTTCTCAATCCTTACATCACGTTTGCGCTTGTAGGTTATTCTAAGTTATTCTAGGCCGGATTCTGATAAGGGATTTTTGGTGGAATACGTTACAACTGTGACTTTATGTCCGACTGTCAAGCAGTTCATTTGGTGATGTAAACTTGGTGACTTACTTTAGAGGTAATGGTTTTGTTTTGGCAAGACTCATGTTCGTAACGGATAGTGTGACCACTGGCAAATTTGTCAAAGCCAGACTGCCTATGGCGATTGTACATTGATAGCTGCTGCTGTTTATGAAACGTATCTGAGTGTAATAGTAAATGGGGTGTTATGACCCTCGTCGTTGCTTACGTTACACTACCTCTACATGGGCAATATCATACGCGAGCCACCTGTGACTCAACTAAGTACGCATCAGCGGGTTGAACATCAAAGAAAGGTTTCCAGCGTTGAATGATCCAAGCGGTCTAGTTAGCAACCAAAGTGCTAACCATCGAAGTTCGCTTCGGAACCAGTCAGTCAGTCTGAATCGATCGTTTCCAAGTCCCATTCACTGGTAGTAGTATCCGGAGTTTTGTATCTGTGGAAGCACCTTACAACACAAGTAGGGAAGATATATTATCTTACTTGAATGCTGCACGGAAGCATTATTTCAGATCATTCCATTTCAGTCGTCGGTTCACATTGCTGTTTTTAACAATCAACTTTCTAGAAGATACAGAAGTAGCTTATCGATAGCAGTGTAAGCACACATTCTCATGATTCCGGTTGATTCCACTGCGCCACTTTGGTGTACTTGTGTGTTTTGACTAGTCATGGATGCCAGTTCAAGTTTGGCCATCCCTACCAATCGACTACGTTCATTTCATTCGGGTGGATTCCGGTTAAAAACCAATGAAATTTGCGTTTTCATTGGAAATGCTCTACAATGCTTACACTTGTTCAAAAATGAATATGTTTTCGAGTACATTCCATTCGCAGTTGACTTAACAGACATGCCCCACAATCGTGAGGGACTCATTTCTCCCTGCAGTTTTCACAATGGACTTATCGACAGCTGCTACTTGTGTGTAGTGGTAGACACTTTTGAGTGGTAAGCCTAGCTGTCAGCATCTCATGTGGAATCCAGGGGGTGGGAGCAGCACAGTTGGTATACCGGTCGTAAAATGTTTTCACTGGCATTTGTTTTATTAGAGTTCCACATTGGTGCTTTTCTGAACAACCGGATTCGTTCAGGTCTCTGAAACACCTTTTGAACCAATAAGCTAATATCAAATAACCTACCTGAACAACTTTACTGGTCACTTTCCAGCTAGATACCTTCTCTTCATGACACCGTTGTTCATTTGTACTTACAGCGATCGGGTACCCCTTACAAAACGAATCACTTTTACCTAAGAAACTCTTTTGTGATAGAACATGTTTTAAATTACTTATCTTTATTAACGAACCAGGTCTTTGAGAACCATAGTGGCAATATTTTCTGGGTGTGAGTTGGGTTCAACTCCTACAAGCACAAATGTCTCATCGGACTGAATCGGCTTGCATATGTATTGTCCACGGTAGGCCACTAATGTGCTCAATCCTGTTGATGAGCGCTCTTCGGATATCTCTCTAGCAAGTTGAAATTTGAAATCCGATTGATTGGTGAGCCCATTGTGAGATGCATTCAGCAGTCTTTGGGTCTGCATAATGTGTGCGGTAATTTCTCGCTACACCCTTACAACTGCATACTACAGTCAACGTCACCTAAGCCAAAATCTTCAACAGTGGGTGTACATAGAGAAAAACACCACACAGGTGCACGCATCGAATCAACCCGGGTCCGCTGCCACAGCAAAGACAGGCTAACACTCAATTCTTGTTGCAGATAGAGTGGGATGTAGTCATTTGATATTTAATGCTTTTGTCAAGCATAGTAAACGATTATTGCTGGTTGAATTTACGAAATGTTTGGTAGAGCTAACTCTCTAACTTGCATTCAAAAGGTGTACAATCGATGTGGCTGGTTGTCGATTTCGCGTATACGGTATAAGTGGCGTGACGCTCATTCGTTAGCTGTCCAGCTCATTTCGAAATATGCTCGGTTATTCGACGTTATAGCTGGCTTCCTGTTTAACCGATTCGAATGGCCGAAGATTAGTATGTAAACTGGTAACTACATTTTGAATTGGTTATATTTGGTAGTGCATATGTAACATGAGGTATTGGAATCCGAGTTGTGATGTAAGCAACGTCAAAGTTATCTGCATTGCGAATGCAGTGTAGCGCCTTTTGCTGAATGTGGAGCGGATTTCGCTTCCTTTGAAAGGCAACTTTAGAAATGCTCTAAATCCTGGTGCACTGCTTTGTACCTTGCTAGTGACATGGAGTAGCCGCTTTTTTGAAATTGTTATTGAGAACTGAGAATTCCGGATCGAGGCTATCGGAAGTAAGCAGCTTGTGACCTCCATAAAAAGGTTTTCACGTAACACGCCAAGACTGTTGAAGTACATAATTGTGAAGTCCATCTGTGCTTCCGGTAAATCGGTCTGGTTATTAAACCATTGCTGCAAAGCTCTGTGCTAACGCTATCGAAGATTTATTGGTCGTCTACGCATCCAGCAACAATCAGCGCTGCTTATGAAACGGTTACACCTCACTCTCTATAAGTGACGTGAATGGGTTATCAATCTGTCTCTGCCATGGCAGCGAACTCGGACCGGTCTGATGCGTGTGTTTTTCGTCGTATGCGATTTGATTCCTACATCCATTGGTGAACACTTTAATCTTTGCTGTATAGAGGGTGCTTACTTTTGTTTGTACGGATTAGATACCGCAAAATGTTGTCGTGTAAACTTGCGCTGTTTTTGTTTTCTGAACCTCATCAGGCGGACGCTTACCAAGGGATGACTGTGGCATGTATACTGCTCTTCAGCTATGACCCCTTGCAAATTGAGTAGGAGAATTTGTTGATGATTTCCTTTCCTCTGGACTTAGATAACGTAGTTGCAACATGAAATGAGGACCCTTCAGTTGAAAGCAAAAGTAGCCAAACTACACTCGAGCTATTTTTGGGGCATACTCTAAAATAACATCCTCTTCCTGACATTATTTTTTTAAACCTGGTCCTACGTCGAGCTAAACCAGCGGTTACATTTTTTTGCGAGCGTTGAGTTCTTGAGTTTAAATTGCCCTTGTTCACCTCTTAGGTGTCGTTCCATTATTTTGACCCGTGTGCAATCCCACTGTTTTGTGCGGCATCAAGTGCTGAATGGTGTGGCGGCAAATAGTTCGCTTTGTCGGTCCGAACAGCACGCAGATGACCTTATTGCCTACATCACTATGTGGTCATTGCTTAATGATAATGCAACTCTCAAAACAAACTACAATTTTGAGCTTCCAAAAACAGTTTTGATGAGTCCCTAACGTTGAGCATGAGCACATGTTTCTTTTGACTACCCTGACAAAGTAACTGCCTTATTCAGTGTCTAACAGTCACGTCAACCTGCTTCATGGGGTTAGAATCCTCGGCGTACCAAGAAGTACTTTAACCCATTTTCAAAATTTGTTCCTTGAGAAAAGACATTGTATTGTGATGGGATGAATCGGCCAGCTTTTATCCCTTTAGTTTATGTTTTCCTTACGTTTTTAGATTTTAACGGTACATATGGTCGTCATATATCGTAACTTGTCTGACTTTGTCATGTCTGTGACAGCTTAGACGCTTTCTGGAGCTGAAACTCCACCCCCCTACTCTCTGTCTTCCACTTTGGTCATCTTTATCCCTTGGACGACAAATCCTTTTCCACTTCGTTGAATTCCAATTTTGTTTGTCGAGCCTAGACAGCCAGATTGATACAGTGCATCATTAATCCTCAGCCTGACCACTGCTATCACTACTACCACCCTCATTGTCGTCTTCTTTCGGCCATTTCGCGGACGAGCCTCACTTCCGATCAGCATGGCTTTAAGTCAGCGCTTCCTGCTTCGTGTTTATTGTCTCAGACATTGCTTTAGTTCGGCTTCAGTGCATCAATTTTCCTCTAGCGTGCAATTACTGCGCTGTTCGCTTGCATTCTGATCGAGGCTGATTCATTTCGACTGATTTCTTTGTGTTCTGCTCGGGTGGTTTTCCAAATAGGCTTTCATGCTAGTTTATCCGGTTACAACGGTTGATCTGCAATTAAAATTTAGATTAATTTTTGCACTTCACTATCTAAAGACAAAGCTGATGCATTCTCCCTCTACTGATTCCTGATCCTAAATGAAGAAATTGGAATCTACTCTAGTACGCGGCAATCTACAACGTAGAATTTTTGTCTCGTGTGTCATTTTCATCAACCTTACTAACCTTCGCCCTCCTTTTCTTCAGATCAGCAGAGTAGTATTTTGGTTGCTAGAGATCAATAGGTATCTGATTGACGCTGTACTTTTCCCTTAAAATACCCAGGACTTTTGCCTCATTGATTTTTCATTAAGCAGTTTTTTGTGACGCATGGTTAAAAACAACACATTTTAGGCAAGTCCCTTTATATTTAGACGCCCCTCCTTGTCGTGTTTTTGTATGTGGTTAGAAGCAACTTCCGTCGAACCTCTATTCTGAGACCCAGTTGAAAATGTTCTACTCATCGAATGTTCCCAACCATTTGGATTCAAGTGAGGTTGGGTGTGCATAGGTCAAGACGGCGTGCAGTATCACCGCTGTTGTGGTGCTATGAGCGTATTGGTGATCCTAAGTTGACAGCCTTTGAAAATAGTCCTCACAATTGGGCGAGGTTCCAGGTTCATGAGGTAATATGTACTCTGTTCATTGATCGAAAGTTTGTGTCACGCTGACGTTATGGGTGTTGGTGTTCACTAAATACCACTTGGGCTTTGACTGTTTGGTTAGTAATGTCACCAGATCATCCATCAAAGCTGATACATCCATCCAGGTTAATAACCTCTTCGATTCCCCCAGTGTATCGTTGGCAGTGACTAATCCCAAACAGCTCTCTGTTAATCTTGCAGCGTAGTCTTGCAATGCGGTTGATTATAGCATTGATCGGATCGTTGAATCGGTGTGTTATGGAGACTGTCTTGTACTACCTCTGTGACATAACACACTGAGATGGTTCTGTCAGCATACATGGCCCGGACATTTTCTGAAATCACCACTCGAATTTCATACATGTATATATTTTTGCAAATGCTAACCTATGCTAGTTTTGAATTCCGAGTATAATAAAATTATACTCCTTATCGCTGCTTCTTAATCGCTGCCCTAACCTTGGTGTGGATTTCCGTTGTAGAAAGTTGTGCTGTGAATTTCAATCAGCTCTAGTCTATTACTAACGACGGTGCTTATTAATAGAACAACAAACTAATCGTATTTTCTATTTTGTTGAGGCGACGCAAGTCTGGAATTTCTAACTCATGCAGATTTGTGTGTTTTTGAGACCACTTCCACATAAACGTCCCTTAATGTGGGCGGCAAGTTTTTAACGAAACCTGGTGCGGGACGTGATGTGCATGGTCATAATTCAGTTGTATTCGTTACTTGTTTTTTTATATCACTTCTGTGAATATTTCGTTCTATCGATACATACTACCAACCGCCTAAGCTATGTTGCGTTTAGACCGTACGCCAGACACTTGATTGGCAGACCGTTGGACAAAAAATTCCAATTTCGAATCGAGGGCCGGATAGGATTTGTACCCAGATGTTTCAGACGACTGTTCTTTCGTCACTGATCACCGCAGTGATCGCCTACAACTATGTGTTATCTGTGTGGCTTCTATCCTTCTCAGTGGTGTTAAATGGGTATAGTATGATTTTGTTGAAATGAATTTTTCAGAGGTTGTGTGTAAGTTAAACGCTAGTTGGCGCATTTAGTTCAAGAAGAACATTTTGTTATGTCCTCTCTTTCAATCTGAAACCCGTTTATTAATTACCTCTCCTCTTGATCAGCATTATACTTTCGTCATTCAATCGAAAGGTCGGGAAATACTTCTCTTTGAAACTTGAACAGACAGACAGTTATGTTTCACTTAACTTATGTGACTATAAATTAGGTTTCATTTGGTATCCACATTATTTGTTTTTGTGATCACTAGGTAGACTTGTGATTATTTCAGCCATTCTGAAGTATAGTCGTGAAAGCATTGCACATGCAGACCACGTAAAACCTAATGTATGAAATTGGCATGAGTGTTTGTATTTGTCGACGTAAGGCTTATTTATTTCTTTGAAAATGTCAACTCGACTTCAAATGATTAAAGATATCAAATGTTTGTTTGTATGACGTACGTGATGTGTGTAGAACGTGTGCGATCTTCGGACGCACATTTCTCGTTCATCTACTTTTCCTTTTCTCATCTGATATCCGCCTGTTACTTCTAACTCCGTTTTGTTCCGGTTCATTCTGACCACTAGGTTTCCTCTATGTTTGTACTTAGAATAGGTTTATTCTTACGTCAGTTGCGTCTGTATTCTCAGGATTATGTTTTTATTGACATCTGTTTTCCTGTTTCGCCTTCATACACACCGATCTTATGGTGCCCCTAAGTATGATTTGCAGGCAGCAACGTACTTTCCGTCTCACGATGTTTGCTTTCTCCATTCATTAAAATTATGCAAATGAGTATGCCTTGAACAACTAGACCTTGGATGCTTAGCCCAAGTGTTGCTTTTCTGTCGCTTCTTGTTGTTACCATTGTTGATGTTTTTCTGCGTCCCTTGATTGTACCAACGTGTCTTTCGAAAAACTAACTCAGGTGTAACTCAATCGTTACTCCCTCTTAAATCGCACTGTTATGTAACTTAACCATACTGAAATGGTCCAATGTGATGCATTTTATCAGTTTTCTGGTATATTTCTCTTTGTTTTGCTAACTTCTCTCACTCTTAATGGCATGAATTCTGTCGGATGAGTGAATCAGGCAGTGGGCTAGCCCGATTTACTGTTTTGTCGGTTAACGTATTTCGGTGTCTTAGTTTCAACGTTTCCCGGTTAATAAATGAGTAGTCTCCTTAACAATATCCATAGCTGGGTCGCTGGCTGATACTTTCGAAAATATCATCTTTTGTCCTGCAAACTTATTGTAGGTTGTAATACTCAGAATTAAAGACCTTAAATAACCCTAGAGGTTGCACTGGAATTAAAGCCTCCCCAGCAAGTAATAAGGAAAAGACCTCGCACTGGTTGCAGTACGCAGTTCGCATTTACCAGCCGAGAATCCGAATTTCTGAATGTACAACACTATTGAAGAAATCACAGTCCGCCATTGGCTGTTCGTATTGAATCTTGCAAAGTCAAGCAATAAGCTGATTGATGCCATACAGAACGAAGAACATGGCAAATAACATGAAGTGTAACATTGAGGCTGTTTATCCAATCCTGATGTGGTATCTTTAACGCGACGTTTGGATTGCTCGCCTTTAAGATCTTCCATTTTGTCGAGGTTTGGATAAGCGTTGAATCGAGCAAATTTCCATCACATAAGTCTAGTGAAGGAAATGTGCATTTACATAAGTCGATGAGGTTTCCATCGAATGAAGCATCTCATGAAGCAAAAGTCAATCTATGCTGCTACGTGTTATGGTAAGTCTGATTCGGATTTCTCAATAATGGCCCGAATGGGCCTGTAACTGTTCATGATATCCTTCAGTGTGGATCATGTAACAGGTCGTCCATATTTCAGAAAAGCTGACACGTTGAATTTTGAGATTGGTTCTGTTTCCTTCTTCTATCAGCCTAGGGGTCTCTAACGACTATTGAGGTCCTTTCCAGACATTTATCTTTTACCGTGTTTCACTTCACAAACGGTCCTTAATCTTCAAGGTGAATTTGTATTTGGACAGAGTGAACAGTATTGATAAAGAAGTATTTATCCTCGTCATACTAGCCATTAACCTGACCGGAAAGCAGTGAGGCACGAACTGCCGCTCACCCCAACAGTGGTGTGGAATGTCCTAGAAGAAAACGTTACTGAGAAGTTTAACAACTAATGAAAGAAGGCTGTACTAGAAATGACGCAGATGCGGGTAGAGCACTGACTGCGACACTGTCATATCGCACAGCGTTTCAAATCGGCGATTTAAAGGATCAGGAGCACCCCAGACAGGCACGCGACACCTACCCACTTTGTTCACTGGAGTAGTCAGAGTCTTCATAGTTGGTGACCACGTTGTAGCTTGACAATCACGCGGTTTCACTCAATCGTTGGTGGTCTCAGCATACAATGTTCAACACGCTAAAAGCTCATCTGACATATGGAGTATGTAACCAAACCATCGTAGGCTGTGTAACTCGACCAGCTGACCAAATGATCGTGCATTCCGAACGTTCCCGAGTAACCGCAGGCGAACCACTGGATTACGTATGCGATCAGTCCATATTATGAAGGTTTCGTCTGCTCCCCTCTACAACGTTCATGAGAAGCAGCCTCATTTGTTCCAATTTATAAAGTGGTGCATTCGTGCCAACCAGCCTTGACGAAGTCGGGGCATAGGACCTTTTTACAATTCTACAGCCTTCTACAACTTTAGGCAATTTTTTTTATCACAATGGAATCGTTTCTGGGCTTCTTGTATACATGAGTATTAATTACTGACGCAATTGTCAAGTTCGCGTGTAAAGACAGTCGTCTATCTCGGACGACCACTACCAGCAGTACTCTTGATGAGGAAGCCTTCGTGTGCCTTTTGTCTACCTATGACGGCTTCCGTTTTGATAATCCACTCCTTTTTATTCACGTGACCCGTCATACTAGTTTGCATTTTGATCTGAGTGTCCGTCGACTCCGGCATCAGGTTGATTGGTGCCGTAGGTACCTTTTTTTTTACAGAATATTATCCTGTCGCTTAATGGGTAGACGATTTGGTTCAAACCTGTAGCGTTTCAGCAGTGATGGAAAAACTTTCGAGAACATTTGGTGCTGATTTGTTCGATACTAGACTGAAAGATTATATTCTTGTTCTGATGGTCCTCATAGAGGTAATATGTTTTCGAACCAATATATTTGAAGAAGGTTTAAGAACTGTGAAACAGAATGCATTGCATTATTTCGTTGAATAACAAATCAATTCGTTGAGTTTCCTTTTGGATTTTTCCCACCAATACCCGCATAAACTATTCACTCTCTAAATGATCTATGATTTTGGACTGTCCGTTAGATTAATTTTGCGTGATACTGGACCAAGATGTGGCTCATAACTGTCGACTCCGTTTTCTCGTAGTTATTTCACCTCGCCTATCGCAATATGTGACACAAATCTCTGTGGATCTGATTGCCAAAAGTTTATTCTTACTGATCGTTCCATTTGAAAATGGTCATCGGAAAGCAAAGTGAATGATCTTCAACTGTTGAAACGCATTAATATCCTTTTTTTGGACGTTGCCGGTTTTTGATTTGATACAAACACAATTGCTTCGATTCAAAATATCCCATTTTTCCCCCTCAAAAAACAAAACCAAATAAAATGTAAATCGCTTTACTGTCCGTCGTTAAAAGATGTATCGCGGTTTCTGCTAATGTTAGTGCACATAAGAGTATCACCTTGCTTCGGAGCTATGGGGTTTTTGCTGGCACAGCTTTCGTGGTCTGTTTGTATGTACACAAGAACCCGTAAATTTTTATGCGTTGCATCATTTTCCAACTACTGGAACCTCAAACATCTGTTTGTTACACAGCTTTGGGTATCCTTCGTAGTCTGATGTGTGAGTTTCTTGTTGCTTTAACTTTTCCACCATTGGATTAACCAACTGTATATGATAGTGTTTAGTGATCTGAATATGACACAGCACTTAAACAGTCTGCGATCTGAATTCGAGAAGGAAAAATGCCCTGGCCAATTTTTGAAAATCAACTGTTAGGTTTATTTATTTTATGGAATAAAACAGTTTCACAAGTCGGGTTGTTTGTGGATATTTATTATGGCCTCGAAAGATCTGTCGTTTGTTTTTATGTAACTGTCATCTTAAACGAAGTCCACACATTGGTTAATTATTTCAGTTCTATCAATTTATCCTTGAGTTTCTTAGCATATGACAGTATTGTTTACCGCTTTTTCGTATTAGTTCAATAAGTGGGGAACAGGAGTTAGCCGCTTGCAACCACAATACCACCACTGTTCCCAACCATCAAAAACCACAACACAAATTAGAGCATCGTGGTTCACACGCCGCACAGGTTTACGTGTGGATTATATATATATATTCATGTGTGTTTGATTCATGACTAATCCACGGGCAGTCAGTGAATATGTATGTTACTTTTGGCTTCCTTTTTTGAGTCTACATTATGCTTGCTCCGATTGTTGATTTAGTAGACAATCGAATTGTCTGTTGGTTTTGAACTTATTTCTTTTTCCATTCATCCATGTAAGTGAACTTAAACCGTTTTTCTCGTGTTTGTTCATAGCTTTTCTTAAGAACACTCTGGAACTTGTTGGTAAGTTTGCTCTTTCTTACGTTTGTGTAGGTGTCTACAGCGCTGCACACATTTTCGGTTTCTGTTGATCACGTTGTTCGATCTTGGCGCACCTGTCGCGTGTCCATTTATGGTGGTTTCTAATGCGACCATTTTTGATATTAATTACTCATTTGCTAGTTGTTTCCGATTCATTGTGATCCGTGGATCAATGTATCTGACAGAAAAGTGCACAACCAGGTAGGCTTCAAGATCCTAGAGGATTTACAAACTATGGTAGCGCAACTGGTATATTTTCATGTGAAAAAAGTGACGATCATGGGTACGGCTTTGACGTGGTTTGTCGAACTTTCGTTATCCAAGGGGTGGCGAGATTTAAGACTGACTCGTTCGTGTATACAAAACGGTTCTACTTCTTCCAATTCGTTTATAATTTATACTGCTGTTGTTGTTGTGTACTGAACGAGGAAATCAGTTACTTTTCAAGTCATATTGTACAGTATTTCTCTGACCATGTGTGATGAATTTGTAATTATCTCTTCATACATGCAACGGACTGTATGGCAGCTACGTTTTTGATATATATTTTTTCTTGATGTTAACTCTTTTCATTTTGTAAACCTCAGTTCACTGCTTTCAGCTTTCCAGCGTTCCTGTAAACCTTTCAAAGCAGTTTATTATACAACAATGTCTAACTAATGTGAAGACATGAACTGTGCAATTTATAGACATGTCCCTCAGTTGATTGTGTCAGGAAAACAAACGGGTCTACCGGTTTTTCCATGCAACAGAATGTTGTGGACCACCGAATTTGGGCGCTCTTTATTATGTTGCGCTATGTTTGTCTTTCGGAATTGTTAACGACAAGTGCTCATGACGATAGTACAGCTGATGGTAAATGACCTCAGGCTACCTAGCGCTTATGGTCAGACTTAATTGAAACGGAACCCTGTGATGACTGTTAACTGGTGTGTATACTCAGGCACATGTTTCCACTCCATCGGGCACTGTACTCAAAAGTTTGTACTTTCTCACAACTCCAACCTTCACCCGCTTTCCATTATGGCAGTGCCTGTCACTAGTTGTTCATTCATACACCATGATGTGCTCATAATGTCCTTTTGCCCTATACTGCAAGCAACTGTGAATATTTTGGCATACCTCACAAATCAGACTTTCATCACAATTAACAAGCCTGTTTTGCTTAAACTCACCATTTCTGGGTGCAGTGGACCACTGCAGGATATCGAGGAGCAATATTGTGGAACCTGGATATCGTTGAACTCTTTTGTGCCCAATCGACCGTGCAACTAAAACTACGGTGTGGTCCAAAACCATTTCAAGTGTGAATATGCACACGCTCATGGAAACGCAACAGTATGGCCCACCTGTTAGCAGAACTGGTCCCGTATCTCACGGAAAATTGAAAATAGCCAGGACCACTTGTCTTGAATAACTGGCCTGTGTGAATCGAGCTATCTCAGACTTCAGTAACCATCACATAAGTAGTGCTCATTATTTGGTCATCTCAGTAGAAAGTACAGCATTTTCAAGCAAATTTATCACCTCGCAGTTCCAGTTCAGCCAGCTCGATTCTTGGTCGGCCGTCGTGTGCTTCGTCAAAGAGCAATATAGCCTCTATGTTGTGCACTCTGTAAACACTTTTCGGGTCCAGTTAAAACAAGGAACCCCTATTGTTCGTTACAACTCCCAATGTGATTAACTTCTTTTTATTGGCCTATAACGTCTCTGACATGATATGCATACATTCTCACTCACCCCATTTGCTTAATTGTTGTGCGAGGACCCGTAGATTGAATTCCTGTATGTGAAATACCGGTTTCTTTACAATCTACTCAGGTGTTGATTGGAAATCTGTTTCCATCCCGGCCACACTTCCTGTGCACACCGATTTCTTTCCGGACAATACCAGTTTGAAGAGCGAGACCTATGTATTGCATGACTATCGCGTTGTGGTGACCGGATTGCCCGCACATGAATGGGAGTCGACACTTGAGTGAGTGCGCTTCTGGTTGTCTCAGGTTCATCCCTACCAGCTTTATTGAATGAGTTTGTATGGTAATGCCGGATTCTTACGTATTGTCAAACCTCCAACTAGCCTGATTTGTACAGCAGGCAATTTCCGTTTTGCACTTTCCACTTCGAAGACTCATATTTTGCTTGGAATCCGTTTCCGATTGTCAGTTAACACACTGTAAGAGTTGGGTGTGTATGGCATCAGTTAAATGGACACTTGTTTGCTTAATGTTCCAGCTCCGTCGCCAACTATTGTGTGCGGTCACTTTTGTTGCACTCTCTGTTTTATTTTCTTACATTCTACACTCTTTTCAATTGGATTTTTATTTGTAAATGACCTTTGTTAGATCAGCTAAACTTCCTACTGTTCAAGCCCCTCAAGTTAAAATGAAACTTTGACATTCATGGTCATCTGCCGTTGTATTACGAAATGTGACCATTCATTTTGTTAGCAATCGAACAGAACTACCTTGTTGCCTATGTGGTGATTAGTTTTGTTGATGAAGTTTCAACTGTAGGGAAAAAGTTCCTAGTGAAAGTAAGTGGTTATTCCTTGGAGAGGGGTTACAAACGCATCAAAAACAATTCAGCATTTCATACCCCATTTTTGTTACTGCCGTTTGTAATTCGTGATGTCTATCGCCGTCATATAGCAAAATCTGTCCCTGTCTGTTCATCAGTGTTGGTTGCTGCTATGCGTGTTTATTATTCCTGATATCCAAACATTGTGATGCGGCTGCTGGTAATTCGTCTGCTTACATATATACTAATGGTAAGCAAGCTCTTTTTCAGATCAACAACCGTCTGTGATCTTTTGTTATTAATCTAACAAATAAGTTCGCTTCATGCTTTACACATCAATTAACATCCGGCTATCATCAAGTTCCTAGTCCTCGCTGCTAGCAATAATTCGTTTTAATAGTTGCTCTATACCGAGCACCTCATCCACTTTTCTTAGCATGCCTAAACGGAGACAGATACTCCACACAGAAATTCTTTGTTTGGCTGCCTACCAGTAGTCCAATCATCTGTTAACACGTTTGTTGATTCGTGGTAGTTCAGCCCGCGAATCCCTAATCATGGGATCATCGGTTGGAGTTAACAGAACATTTGCTGTTTCTCTCCTTGAGGTGATCTTGACGTTATTCAAAACCGAATGTGACTGAGCATTCTGATCTAACCATTCAGTTGCGTCTGATTTGGTGCCAAAGGCGCACTGATCAACACGATTGTCTTACGAGAATATTACCAGAGTCCCGATCCGGAATCATGTCAAAGATATGCCTTATTGATTAGCCAGGCCATGGGCAATACGCGGGGTTAGCGTCTCTGCGAAAGGGCTGTCTGGACCTGTCTGTGAGAACGTGTACACTACGATCAGTTCCGAGTAATGTTTGAGTTTCGTTGACCCAACTTCCTTGCCACTCTTCAGCGCTTTCACCTGCGTTTCGAACGAACACAGAAGAGCACATTATTAGTGCAAATTCGTCAATTCACCATTAGCAGTTAATCTACTGTACTAGTTATTCATTTCATTTGAAAAGGTTTGTCATCACAATTACATCTCGGTCGTACATGGGAGAATCACTGGAACATTTTTGGATCAACACCCACATTATCACAATGCACCGAAATTGAGTTTGTCAAGTATACTTCTATTGAGTGAGATAAATCTTAGACAATTACTGTTTGTCCTACTTTGCTTCATTGACAACAATTACCTTACACGTTGTCAATTAAACGGATGCTTTAGCTTGCTGTCAGAGGCTAACCATCTTGTCAGTTGCCTGCAACAAGCACGTCAACCAATCAAGCGATTAAGAATACAATACGGATATCTTCTTGTTTCCCGGACATTTGCAAAGAATTGTCAACCTTGTCTATCTCAACCAGTCTGTTACCTAACGATTAATTAATTTTAAGTCTTTCTTCCACTATGTTTTATGCTCACGAGGGTGGTAATTTTTTTTCCATATCGCTCTTGGTCATGAATATGAATGACTTACTTTTGGTAAACATAGTTACTTGTGAAATAAACGTAGTCCAAATCACCTTAGGCTTTGACAATTGCAAAAAAGTGCCATTGATTTGGTCGGCTAAAACTGCTCTGTCTCAGCAATACGCACACCTATTTCGAGAGTGATCTATGACATCTTAAAACCTAATGTTTGCTGTTTTTATTGTGGGCTTGCGTGCACTTCGCTTTTGTACACTGTTTAGTAGGGAGTGAAGTTGTATTTATGAAATTTCGTTTCGGACCTCTTGAATAGCTCCCATCTGCTCAGTTTTCGTTGCACACTTACGTCAGTTTCTGGTTACATGTATAATACAAACCTCGAAAACCTCCTAGCTGGATTTATTTCCGGGCTGTGTGCAAACAGCGCCACTGGATTGCTGTTACTTTATTCATAACAAGACTGTCAGTACCGAACATTTTTTCTTGCCAACAAGCTCTGTCTTCAGATGTCCCAGGAATGTCAGCTTGAATTCGTCTTTGCAGCCGCAACCACTCCTGGTCATCAACGAGCCGCTTTTAAACAAACGTCAGCTGTGTAATATTAGTCCCTTCCCTCAGTCTTGCCAGTAGTACATTTATCCGTCAACATGACTTTTCACCACTACGGATTACCATCTAGCGTCCGTCTATCGTTAGCATGCGTTTTTCTGTCCACAAACGTTTTTGGGTTCTGTGCTAAACAGAGGATGGCGGAATTCCCGAGTTTTCAACTAGTCACAAGATTCTTCGAACGGTCGCCCTCAGCTTACTTACGTCCGGCCATCCTCTATCATCGTTTAGGCGCAATACGTTAGTTGAAGTATTGAACACTGTTCGCTTCGGTGTGTGAACAGGACGATTTCTCCTTCGACCGTCCCTTTCTTCCCACTGTTGCTTTTTAGGAACAGTAAGAATATGCGTTAATATTGATATGCATCTGTGTTCCCCAAAGTGGTCTCTGATGGTGATATAAGGACAAAGGAAGTTAATAATGTCAAAGTGGACGTGAGAAGACAATGTAGAACACGTCATTTTTCCGGACACACTTCCAAGGGACGTTCAGCTTGATTTTGACAGGCTGCAATATTTTTGGCAATTTTACTCGTCGCGATGAAATTATATTTCGCCTTATATTGAATCGCTGACTACTGTGTTCGTTTGTCAAGGTTCTCATTTTACTGTTCATAATAAGCATTCTAATTGTAGAGGATGATGATGTTGAGTTTGTCGTGTTAATGGTTAATAGACTGAAACTTTTGGAAACGACTGGTGTGTACTTTCCCATTTGCTGTACGATATCTAAATTGTGGAGTTGCACCTCGTGAAATGCTAAAGTGTTGTTCTCCTCAAGCTCCATAAGCGGTTTTCCTCTGGACATTTGTCCCAATGCAGAGTTTGCTGTCTGCAAGTTCGAGTCAATTGTGACTCCTCACTGGTCAGCGTTGGGCATCCGATTGGATTGCAGTGAGTGTACGTGAGGTGAATGATACTTAAAACCTCGAAAATGGATGCCACATTGTGTTTTATTGCGTCACGCTCCAATTTGGCTTGTGGTGTGCATATAGTCGGAAGAGTGTTCATTTATTGCGATTTGCATGTTTTTCAGCTGCTGAACGGTAACGTGTGGCTCAAATCCCTTATTCGTTAATTAGACGTATGGGCAAAATCGACCTTATTTGTATAAAATGTGACTAATGTGTATGAAAACCGCTAGTCATTTAATTCGTTGAGTCCTGATATGATTGTTTAGTTGGATTTCATTATAACCTTTTTTGTGCGGCCACTCACACGCCACCTACCAGTTCGACCTTGGCCCTAACCAGCCTAATCTGCCATTCCGCACTGATTTCAGGACTAAGCTTGTCTGCTCCATCATACCGCAAATTTCGGTTTTGTAATGTTCAAAGTCTGAAGCCGCGTGAACTCCTTGACCATAAGAAGGGGCGAATAAATGATTTCATTTGCAATACGATTACCCACCAACTGCCTCGTCTACTGCTCCGCTTCGGTTCTCATTTTTCACCAGGGAAATGGCGTATCTGCGAATTTAGGGTTATGTCGTTAGAGTTTCTTCCATAGTGGCAATTTTTCTATCCAGTCTTCACGTTGATTCTCGAGTCTATCGCTAGGCCGTAGGCTCTCCTTACTGAGACTGCTATCGGGATTAATCAAAATTTGAGGACGGCACTCTACGAGGCATTAATAAGTAGCATGTTTTATTATTTCTAAAGAAGGTGGTTGTCCGTTCTTATAATGCAACTCTGCCTTTGAATATCGTCACTGGTGTTGAATTTTATGCGCCATTTCTGAATCACTTGTTCTGTGATAAGCAAGCAATTTCTCTGCACATTGATTCACGGCGACAGAGTAACAAATTGGTTCATTGAAATATCCACCTGTGTCTCGTGTTATTTGTACGATTCAGAATGACTGCCAACTGATACATAGTGGTTGCAGTCGGAGTTGTGGCCGGTGCATTTGACTAAGAGTCAAAGGATGTATGTGCGTAAGAGTCACCGTGAATGATTCGATTCGCGCTGTGACATTTGTGGTTCAACTCACACACTCTTTATCGGCTATAGATTCGAACGAATAAAACCAAGATGCGTGTGGGCAGAGGCCTCTGTGACTTAACCGGCCATTGCTGATTAGTCAGATGGTAGGCTAAATATGAAAGTGACATCGTCATTTCTCAAAGGATGAAAAACAGGTATATCCAGCCTTGAAATCTAAGCTAGATGTTGCGAATATAAGGCGAGAAGAATTTTAACCTACCTCTAAGATGCACTTACCATGTACACACGGTTGGCGGCATCTGATTCGGATTAGCCTGTCACAGTGACCGAAGCCAAAGGGCGCCTACGTTTATCCATCACTGCGATTGGCTTGCGCTGCACCATTTGCAGTTCCACCCACACATCAAATATCCAGTGTAAACCGGAAGGAATGAGACCGGGAGGTGTGCCAGTGGGGCCTTTCTGTCCAGCCAGCCAATGCCTGTTAGCCACTTGATTGGCTAATAAGGAAAGGAAACTCTTATCTCTCGGAAACTAAACAGAGAGAGGCTGCAATGACGAGATCTACACTGAGAAGAAAGATTTTTGAAGTGTAATACAAGAAGCGTCGCAGTATAGGAGTGCAGGTTAGTGCAATCTAAAGAAGATAGGGATTAAAAGCAAAGTTCTCACTGGACTATGAAAAGCCAGGCAGACCATTCATCATACATTACATCATCAAAGCCGGAGAAAAGAATGGGTAGAAGACCACAGACACTCAAGTTTCTGAAAAGAAGAGCGGATTAATTGTCAATGACCAGGATGTTGACCGATGCATTCATTAACAGAAATAGAATAAATATACTGATATGACCTACCTGAGCCTAGCGTACTCGCCGTCTCTTCGCCGGCGGGGTACTATGAGTACGTTGGTGACCTACCAGCCCCAAACGGCCAGCGCATTCGCGGCCGCACACATAGCGACGCCATGTATTCACGTCACCGCGACCTATGGCACCGATGGTTCCTTTGCGTACCGCACGCTTCCGCTCGCGGCCGCGCAATAATTGCTGGTTGAATGCTCGGGCGCCCACCCGAACCGTATTCCTCCAGGCCGTCCAGTTCAACGCCAAATCTTCCCAACATCTGAAATCAATGTTACAACGTGAAAGACTTACCTGCACAACATCCTGGTACCTCCGCTTCTGGCCACCAGGATTTCGCTTACCTGACTTCACTTGTCCGTACAGTAACTGCTTCGGGATACGGTCATCGCCCATCCGACCATGTACACACTGTGAGTGGCACACACATACACACACACACGTGTTCAAAAGTCCACTTAATGGGAACATCCTACTGTCCATTCAACTAAGCTTGGTGTGACTGTTAGCTAGTGAATTGATCAGACTATGTTTAAATTTGATTTAACCAGCATTGTGTGTCTGTATAAACTACAAAAGATGGGTAGTCCTCATCAGTTTATAGTCCTCGATGCTACAGGTGTAGAGGTGTGAGTGATGAAAGAGAGACGCCACTGTCTGTCTAAGGAAGGATCGAACAAAATTAAGCGCGGAATCTTAGTCGGGAATTATTTCTGAGTGGTAGTCCCTGAACAGTCCTAACTTCCTATACTAGCTTACCAAGCTCGGACGAAAGTGATCTCTTTGGAGTGACGGTTTTTTTTTCTTGAGGTGACTTTCTGGGGGAATACCGCCGACTTTCATGTACTACTGATTAACCTTAATTAGGAAGTTATTCTGGTCTGCACTTTTTGGAAAAGAACCGGGACTGAATTTTCTCTGAATGTGCGATCTGTGTTCAGTTGTGACTGATGTTTTAATATTTACGCATTTGCATTTTTTGTGCTAGTAATAGTAATTGGTTGACTGCGTAGTTGCTTGTTAAAAAACAAAGGTTGTTCTGTGCAACAATTGTGCAGAGTACAACTTAGACAAGCTGCTGCATTATTGTACGGTTGCATTTGCATTTTTGCACTGAACTCGTCGAACTTGTTAGAGCTGCGCTGCGCATCTTCCATCAGAACTGACAAACGCAATAACTGATAGATCACCAAACACAATAGACCTCAGAGTCGCACATGAACTCGCGAACGTGCTCTGTGTAGTGCACAAGAAAGCGTTGCACGTTGAATATTCCAATTTAAATGACATCATTGATTTGGTGCTGGAGGTCTTGAGTCTTGTCTTTAGAGGTGAAACACTGCTATCGTAAGGGAATATTTGATGTTGTAACCTGCTTTGTTTCTGAGACATTCGATAGCCCAGTCGTGGTGTTATGTATCACTAGTTTATGCACTGCAGGAACTAGTGGACATACTCTTTGAAAACGAAAATGTTACTGTCCCGAAATTTGGCGATAACCAAGTTGCTTCAAGGCCTGGTAAATATGATGAATTCGATATTACCCTCGCAGTGCCAAAGATGAACTCACCTGATGCACAAGGTATCTGTGGGTGCGTTGTCCATTTCGAAACAAACTAGTGCTGTTGGAATGCAGGCCTGTATGATGAAATTTTGCTCGTTTCCTTACATTTAAAGAGACGAGACCGACAGACCCTAGGATATGTTTGTAGCTGTGATACGTGATGTAACAACAGTTTTTTTTACTCCCGTTTGTTTAACATTCATTCGAATGTCAGCGAACTTAAGCCGTTTGACACTCGGCTTGACGATAATTTGGATGTCATACTACACAAGTGTGCAGTTGATATTTTACGGGGATTTTCGCAGTTAGACAATCCGATGTGTAATTTTGGCAGTCCTTCTCAATTCGCTTGTCCATTCGTGGTCAGCAGGCAAAACTGCGCACCAAAGACTTCATTCGGTTGATCCCTGGGTGTCCACTGTGGAATTGCTTGAGCACCTGCCGTTGGAGGGCTTCCGAGGCGGCTATTCTGTCGGCAAACATGACGCAACCGTTCACGATCGTAAGAGCTTCTCGGTGGCGGAAGTAATTTCTGAAGTCGCCATTGAGGTCTGCGTGTGGCCAAGTTGTGCGGATGAACCTCATTACTCTTCTCAAAATTGGGTCTATTTTGGTCACTTTTTTACCATTCTTGTTACTAGAAGTGCTCGAAAAGCCTCGCTGAGGATGAGCTGTACATCAGATTCACTGTTGATCACTGCGTTCAGCACTGCATTGCATTGAACGTCGCCAATGATAATTAATCGACCGCCGGTAGCGCTTCGAGCGAGCTAGGTTGTCGGGTACATTGTAGGTTTACCATTTAGGTGACACCAGAGATTAATGTAATGTCGGATGCTGTATCGAGCTATAGTTTGGCAGACCTGCTTTTGATAAAGATGGATATGTACTTCCTGCGCGTTACGTGACCAGCATTCCTTGCTACGAGAACGACCTGAGCTCTTGAGAAGCGGGGCCTGTGTGGCTTGCGATAGTCCAAGACCTTGTTTTTGCTGACTGAACCGATTGGGCAGTTCCTGGCGCTTCTTGTGGCCCCACCGGCAGTACCGGGTGCATCGGTGCTGTTTGAATGGAAAGAATCGGACATAACGCCATCGGGCACATTGCCAACATGGTGTGGAAGGTTTTCTTCGGTTGTGGCATTCTGACTTTCGTGCACATGCAACATCATAAACTGTATGTTAATTGGTCGAATACGGAACAGTTGAATTGGCGAATAACGGAAGGCACAACACTAAGACCGTTCGTCCAATCCTGATGTTGTACCTTTAACGCGATATTTGGATTGGCCGTTTGTCAGATCTTCTGTTGTGTCGGGGTTTGGATAATTGGCGAATCGAGATTTCCACTACAGTGATGTCGGGACATTGTTCTACCTTTCCCAAAATCCGTGTTCTGATATCTACTTCATTTGGTGACTGGGATGCACAAGCGAAGACTAAACATTCGAATAGATCTTCAGTCATGGTGCGAAGTTTGAACCGTTCGAGCCCCCGATCGACAGGTCCAACGCACGTGACTTAGTCTTCATCTACTGATTTCACGAGCCTCAGGCACTGGTAGCGTATGTTAAGCAGGGATGACTGGTCGTCAAAGCTCAAATCTTTCGGGTTCTCCGGCAAAATAAATTTGGTGTACCTTTTATGTTCCGAAGTACCGAGTTTACGGATCAGCAGCCTCACCTTCCGAGCATCTTCAGCGTATGATAGTTCCACATTGAAAACATCCTCATACTTTTTAAACCAAGACTCGAATGCAGCGCCAATTACAGGATCTAAGTGAAACTCACTGTTGGATATGATTAAGGATTCTGCTGCAGGTTTGAAGGTTTCGTTTGATCCCGCTGTCGGCTGCTGGAAGCTCAGGTTCTGCATCAGTATGTTATTCAGTTTTAACTGCTCCTGTTCAACTTGTTTCTGCCGCTGTTGAAGGAGAGTTTGCATTTGCTTGAACGTTAGTGACGTCGTGAGTTCTCCCGTCGCTAAATGTTATAAACCCTTGACATAATACGCCGGTCTCTACACGATAGGGTAATGCGGTTGATAAGAATCGGATTCTCCTTTTTGATATAATTAACACGGAAATGCTTGGCCCCGAAATAACGCGGCGGTCCCCGTTAATTGCTCCCAACACAAACCAAAAGACGGACGCAAAAAGAGTCCCTTTGTTTATCAAGGAGAAAATTGCAGGGTGTTTATATGGTGCATAGCGGCCTACAAGCATTCTCGAATCATGAATTGGAAGGGCATACATTACAAAGTAGTTAAGGTCACTAAGTTAGCAACGGGCATAGCGGAATAAAAGCCGAACAGGTTAAAAAATGGCGAAGTTTACCCCTTGACTGCTCACGACATTTCTGATTGGATAAAATTGTTTTCTCGAGGAAGAGGTGGTCTTGAACGATATAAAATGAATTCCTCTGACACAAACCTACGAGATAATGTTACCCAAGCAACTGAAAGTGTCATGTTCTTTTGGCTGACTGTCTACCGTGTAGAATATGAGAATGTGGTCTTTCCAGTTCTGAAGTATCATTTTGTTCATTGTTAGTGTGAAGCGCGCTCTGTTCAGACTAGTCCGATTACTGCCCTTGTTTATCGTATCTATGTATCTTCACTTTAGAGCCTATGCAGAACCATGTCGTGCGTATGTTCCTCGTCGGTTAGCTTAGTGCCCGGCCGACCCTTCACACCTAGCCCACTGGATTTTCTGCAAACACCTTTTAGGATATCGTCCGTGACAAATTAGTGAGAGAAGTGGAAGATCGGACATCACGATGTGTTTAGCCAACAGCCACCTGTCCGGGTTCAGAAACAACTGTTCGTGAACTTGACCCCTTCCTGGATTTAATGATTTATCCTTTCCCGCTTATTCATTATCCACCCCTCTAATCGTTTACTACAAGAAAGCCTATCTATGTTATTGTAGATTTGGTACTCATGAGTCAACACAAAATTACTTGCATCCACCAGTTTTCGTGTTCCAACTGTTTTTTTCAAACTGCTCAAGGGAACCAATTGTTTCAAACAAGACATTTGTCCTATAAAGTCAAAGGCTTTCTGCTGAATGCCATACTTGAGTTGTCCAGTCGCAAGAGTAAAGCCGACCACGATGGTTTCGTGGTTTGGGTAATCGATATTGTACCGTGTTGTACTCAGCACATCCTACGCTTACAGGGATAGCCAGCTGCTAGTCTGAAGTTGACTGTATCTGTTCATCCTAGTAAGATATGGGCAGCTATCAGATGAATAACTCTTGTCATCGGCAGTACTTATTAGACTGCTAGTCTAATTGTTGAAGTCTTCGGCGGATGGCAATCACAGATTCGAAGTCCGCCCACATTTTACGGACTTGGTTTTTTTCCAACCGAAGGCGAGTAAGACAAATAAGCCAGAATACTACGGACTGTTTTGTTTAGGCAAACAAATAACGGTAGCTTTTACTTCTTACTTCATGGTTTTTTCAGCAAAATGTTATCGTTTTCCTGCTTACTGTAATAATCTGGGAATTAAACCGTTTGGCCCATTTCACGCATCCTCTGCCGTATTGAAACTTAGTTTTAATTGTTTTTTTTTGCAGTTTTGTACGCGATCCTGGATTGCTGTACTGTCGTCGCCAACTGACTGTTCGTGAAGTGTTCTATGAAATGTTGCTTCAACGGCTGAGCCACGTATGTTGTGTCCTTCGTGGATTTGAACCTTACATGTTCACCTTTCTTCATGGTACAGTTGTGTGTGCTGGGCTGTAGTATTTTCGCTTTTATTAATGATTTTGAGGCTCTAGATTTCGTTCACATTTTTGGAACGATTTGTTTATCAGGCTATCGTGTTTTCATTGATGTCATCTGCGCTTGCTACTGGGCAACGTGTGTTGTTTAGTGCATATTCGCGGAGCAGTCCGTTTGGAGTTTACACCCTATGTATATTGTTTTTGTTAGGGCTTTCAATTGTGTGAGAAACCCCCTTGTTTGCCCACTTCGTCGTCTTCCACTGGCTTGGATCATCACTGTGCATCAACGGTTGGGTCACCTGGGTCCACCCTACTTTGCACCAGTGGTAATGGCACGGCTGTTACGAGCCTGAGTCCACCTGGCACAACGAGGCCATCTGCGAACAAATCAAACCCGCGTCTTTCGCTGGAACAGCGTGGCAGTAGAACATCGGGCAACTCCAACTCATCCTACTTTGCTCGTAAACAGCTGCAACAGCAGCAAACTTCGCTTGATCCTAGCCGATCGATAAACAGAAGAAAACAATCACGCAACTCCCCTAACTTACCAATATCGCTTTTGAATTCAAACAATCCTCGTGGAGGGCAGCTGGCAAACACGACCGTGCGTATTGTAGGTATCGGGTTGATTCCGTCTGGACCTCCACGTAGCAGCGCACCATTATCCAGAAGTACAAACAGACCTGGACCCAGGACACAGTCTGTCACTCCATCAGCACATGATAAGCTGCTGTTCCCGCATAAAGTAAGTTTCACTGCATTTCAAAACATGACATCCTATAGTCAACTTTCTACGTCGTTTTTAAACTTAAGAATTTCCACAGAATTCCTCGAGATCTTTAACTCTGCGAGATTATGCACAGGCTATGTCTTTCACTTGCTTGTTCGAAAAGAGTCAGTACGATTGGACACAGTTCTCTACTGTTGTAGTCCATCTCGCACAAACGACCTAGCTCACCTGCAAAGCACCTCAGGCTAACTTATCCCATTCAACGCTGATTGCGACGAACTTCACTGCTGATGTGATACTTGATTCGGTCATTGATACTGGTGGCACAATTTGCTTTGACATGGTGCATTGATTTCTCGCCGTCTAACCATTCCATGTCGGTTGACGAACAAGATGTTACTGTATGGTTGATATTGGAAATGTAGGAAGTTGGAAAATCCGGAAAATGCCCAACTTTATTACTGTGGCATACGTAACTCTCTTGTTCTCGAAACAGCTCACGTATACGGTGAGAATTCGGAGTGAATGATGTTCAGTGGCAACCAGTAGAAGTGTGGGTCGTTTGAATGAATTTACGTTGTTGTGGTTTCCACTCACTTCAAATGAGAAAGCATCCGATTATTGCTATTTGTGAGGGGGGGGGGTTAATACATTATTGGCGTGGTCAATTCCTTGATTGTATTCGAAAGAAATCTTATGAAGTGATGTGTTCCGTGTGAAGCTGCGACAGATCACAAGCGGATAACGGGCAACAGAGGCATGTTGAAAACCACGCTACGCGATTTCGAAAGGTAACTTCATCTCAACACATGGTGTTGATGTTTTTTCTCATGCACAAACTGTAATCTGGTCAACTGGAAGGTGTGTGTTAGCCATGTTTGGTCATGTTATCAGTGATTCTAGCCACAAAGCCTTATTGCGTATGCATTCAATGCCATTAGTTCTCGACCATTCTGGTCATACTTTTCAAAATGATAAATGCCCGTGATGCCTACTTATACAGTTACTCACAGTCTCACGACATTGGTTGCTTATCTTCGCCTGCTGGATCACATGATTTCAAACTCATAGAACAATCTGGTCCTTCCTTTTCTAAGCCATTTCCGGGAGTATGGAGCTGTGGTCACCTTTGTTCCTCAGGTTGGTGCCGTTGATGATACAGTTCTAGGTAGAAGATCAAGACACTGCGAGTCACACCAATCTTTTTTAAAAGACAATGATCGTAGCCGTCTTCAGCCTTAAACTATTTGTGTTAACGTAGGAGTTCAATAGTATGTCTTTTTTTCACAGAAAATTATTGGTTTGATCACGTCATTCATTTATTGTGCTCAATGGTGTACACCCCTTCGGAATGTGGTAATATTTTGTCTAACAGTATACACTTGATCGTCTATTGCAGAGACTACTTCACAGACTCATGCATCTGTCCAGGTCTGATGTTTGTCTGAATTTGCATTTAAAAATCGGAAAACAGTAACCTTCGCGGAATGAACTTCCTGGACCTGTTTGTTGTCGGATTCGAATTACGTACATTGTGCGTAACTCTTTCACTCACATCTCGTACCAAAAAGAAATGTTTTTGCAAGTTAAATCGATTTCTAATATCTTCCTCAACGGTGAATATTAATAGTTGCTTACCTGAAACATCTCTGAAACCTCTTTTCCGGAGTGATCATTCAAATAGCGGTTACCCCGGTATCATTGTGAGCAATTGTCTCGGTTAACTGTGAGCCAAGGTGACATCCATTAGCTTGGGAACTTATATGCTTTTAGTCTACTTGTTTACAAGGAGTAATGTTTTGAATCCCGTTGTATACGTGTTTGAAAATCGATGTGGACTTCAATCTAACGAGCACCGGTTCAGCTGGTTAACCGTTTCATGATATCAGATTTGCAACATTCTATTAGATCATTGGCCGGTCAAACGTCCGTGCCTCTGTGCTTTCAATTTTGTAAGTAGTTAGTAGCCTTCCGGTTTGCTCACAGCTCCTACATCAGGGACAAATCCTGGTTTATTCAGTAGACACTTTCTTCTTACTTCATGCTGGTCACTTTCCTTTGTCAACAGGAAATTAGTCATCTTGTTTGCCTGATTGACATGTGTCCATTATTACACTATAACTTACCGATTGCGTGCTTGAATCTCTCTGTGTTAGCTCCTGTCGTTTCAACTGTCACTCTGTTGGCGAATTACTTGACCCGGTTTGTTGCGACTAGTTTTCCTCACCATCAACAGCAGCGCGTCAACGGATGATATTGTTTTTTTTTCTACTGCTCTACAATCATGACAAATTACTCCTGTTTTGGAAATGCAAGTGTGAGACGGACGGGGCTTGTTCTATAAATGCCGTAATGTCCAAACGCAACCAACCAACATCACAGGTCGTACACTTTTCAAAAAGTTTCCGGTCAAAAATAGCATCAATACGATTTTCACTCCGTCGTCCAGATTATGATACTTGTTTCGTACTATCTTACCGAATTAGTCGTCATTTCCTGCAACATCGTATATCGTAAATTATGTGAATCACGTGGCTCTTCTCCGTGTGATTTAAGAAGGTTTACGTTTGTTGGCTTAGTTTATTTTTATTCTTGTCTCTTTATCTCTTCATGCTCAACTGACACCTCAAGATGGTCAGTATTCTGAAATATTCCGTCGTCACCTGCTAGTTACGGTTATCCGAGCTCTCATCTAGAACTGTAATGCAACTGTACTGTTCAATAATGAGAATGGCATACGGTCGAACTGTGATCCGAACCACGCAAGTCGACCACACGCTATCTTTGTACGTTAGTTGTGTTCACGCCTGTGAGTTCGGTGCGCCATATTCATCATGCTCCACAGGTGCCACACACACACCTGCACTGTTTTTTTTTCGGTTTTGGTGCCATCTGATGAGTGCACATGTTTGATCGATTGCGTGCGCACACTTGGCCCCTAATAAGCGCACAATGCATATGTTACTAGATCCATTGTATGTATATGTTTGTTGGGGCGTGTGATAGAAACGAGTTATCTAATCACCTATCCTCTGAACAAGTATTCTCACATACACTGTACGACTGTAACCTATCTTCCTGTTCGTTGGGCACAGTCTAGTTTGCTGATTAGCACTTTAAATCGTTCGTTTTGACAAAGAACGGCCGTATTTTCTTATTGGAATGGCATTCTCATGTTCCTTCAAGTTTTATGAACTATCCTTGCCTCGGGAAGTGAGTGGACTTTTTAAACACTTATCAAAACTAACCAAGGTTGATGATTTCTTCCTTTTTCTTCCATCTTATCTTTGTGACGTTCTTTTCCTGTCACGGAAACCGTGAGAAACGTTCTCCACTCGGCTGTGTGCTGATGACTTCTCAGTAAGGTTGCTCTTCTTGTTTCGATGGTTGTTCAACTGCGTGTACTCGTTTGTATGTCATACGCGTCGTCATATTTCGCACTTCGAGGGCACATAGACACAGTACTGCCTGTGTTGACCGATTGTTTGCCTCGGGTATCCAGTTAACACTGGTAGTGTTTTTTGGGATTACTTCTGTTTTCAAACGCTGCAACCGAGTCTTTTTGGTCCACCCCCACCCGTGTTCTCTTTCTGTCGTGGGTTTTACATCTCCTGCTGCTTCAAACTTGAAACAACTAGGTCTATACAAATATATGCACCGTTATCCTGCGCGGATTCTCTGCAGCCTAATTTCTTTTGTCCTACTATCCCTAGCATTCTTGCAATTTCGGCAAAGTGATGAATGCGAACGGAAACAGTTATCACCCTGTGTATCTGTGTGTGTACATACGCACTTCGTTTCCTCTGCGTTTTGGTGTCTGAAAGTGTATGTTGTGATTTTTTGTATCCTTTGTTCGATACTACTACGGTGTTTTGTTTTCACAGGCAAACACCGTTATTTGTTTGTTGTTATCTGATATAGTACTCCTGTGTTATGTACAATAACGACCTAGTTCACACGCCATCCCAGCTGTCATTGTTGTTACCATCCTGAACGCAGCTCTCTGTCTTTCCCTCCCTCTCAAATGTTTATCATATGTCCTGATCAAGCATCTGCCAGCCGTCGGGTTTGCCTGCTCCGGTGTCTGTGTTCTGTGGCAACGTCTATGTAATAGGTTATCAGTTTATTTGTAATATCTCTGTTTGTACTTTGTCTCACGTGGACTTGTGTGATTACACTGAATCCGGTTCAAGTTGCGTTCGTTGTTCAAAAATTAACATACACACAGTGTATCCTGATACTCATTCTGTGACAATCACAATGTCTCTGTCGCGACCAATCTAATCACTGGTTTGATTTTGTTCCAGTTCACCAGTTCAGGGGAGGGGGTAGATTTGTGGAGTCCTACTCGATCGTGAATGCACAGATCACAATTTTACGTCGGCGCTGTCTTACGGCATCGACAGTCTATAAGCGGTCAGTGGTTGGGATATTTTTAAACTCAGTATTCGCCTCCGATTGGGCTACTACTTGTGTTCACCAGAGCTATCTCCTTTAAAACTGGAGCTCCAGGGAAGTGTGCAAATTTGTTGAACCCACTCTATCCCTTCTAAATACGCAATGTATGTCTCTGAGCAACTGTACCACACGTTCTTCATTGCAACTGGTTTCACGGATGATATTTGGGAAGGTGTACTTGGTGATTCCTATGATTTTCACACCGAATTTCTTCATGGTACCATGCTGACTAATATGAATTTTATAGGCGATGTTTTCGGCTCGACATCTTTGTCTTTCTGAAGAAGACTGCCTGATCGGTGCTCTTTGAATCCTCAATACGTCCCCGTTTTTATCTTCCCTAACTCAGGCAGTCTACTTGATACTGTGATCTGTTTTGTGTGTAAGATCAGCCTCCTCTTACCCACTCGTAATACCGCTGAGCAGATTTCATTGGGGATGATAAAGCTACGTGTGAACTTCCAAAACCTACGTCATCCTTAGCGTCGTACAGAAGTCTGATTAGTGTTCAAAGGAGGGGTGTATGGTGTACGGATATGATCACTTTTACTTTTCGGTTGGGAATAGTGATCTGTTTATAACGAGGATGTAAACAGACCGACAATGTTTGGCTACCATTGTAGTTACTAATTAGTCCACACCACTTGGACTGGTTAGGTGGACAGTATCGTTTTTTACCGACGCATATGTTTTCAACTAATTGAGGTCCGTGGTTAACTAGTTAACCGGTACAAATGTACTTTCTGAGATGTTTCGTCGCGCGAAATAATGGAGGATTGTCTCCGGCACTCACAAGATGCTGGCGTGGACCTCCTACCTGGTGAAAGACTGACTGATCTTGATTATGCTGACGACAAGGTGTTGCTGTTTGACAACTTTCAATCGACACAAGCAGTGCTAGACGCAATTCCGCGTTCTGCTAAATACTTCGGAATGCGCTTTGCAGCCTCAAAATGCAAAGTGCTTCTGCAGGATTGCTGTGACCACGTAGATTTGATGCTAGATAATGTAGTCATGGAGGTTGTTGACCGGTTTGTATACCTGGGAAGCTGCATCAGCAGCGGTGG
>QNGE01001259.1:49951-97693 GCA_008508345.1 Paragonimus westermani | reverse complement strand
AGTCATTTTCAGTAGTTAGGTCTCTTTTCGTCCCTTTTTTTTTCTTCTCTCCCTTCCTATACAGGGTTTGTTTTTTCTTTATGGTTGTGTGGCTGTTAAGCATTAGTGTGAACCACTGATGTATTGCCTTTTATGATGATGATCATGATGGCTGTTATCATGTCAGTAAGGAATATTAATAATTTGCTTCGTCTTGTGGCTAAGTATTTTAGGTGTCGAATTTTACAAACTGCCAATAGAAATTGACACTGTAATTTCTTGTTTCATTGATATATACGTTGCACATGTTGTGAAACTTCACAGCGATTTGGTTGATTATTTGGTGATTCATAGTTCAACGTCTTCATAATTTTCACATTAAAACCATTGCAACCGTCTCTTCTAATCTGTTCGAACGAATTATCCTATCGGTCAATTGCTTGAGTAAACCGTTTAAAACTTCTCCGTATGCGTAATCAAATAGGAAATTGGGCAAATAGTTTCACCGGGTGATGGGTGTTTGGTCGCTTGATGAGCAACGTAAATTCACATAACTGATATCTCGAAATCTGGCGTGTCAGTTTTTTGTTTGAGGTTTAAAGTCAATACGAAATTTTGTTATATGTGTAATCCTTGCATGGACGTTCATTGATTTGTGGCTGGAGTCTTCGCTTCCGAAATATCTAGTTTTTTTCTGTCATTTTTCGCTCGGCTATTTTCTTTTCATAAGCTATTTTGCATTTCTTCTCCTCAACTGTACGTTCGAGATGAACGAATCAGTATTTCTTCGAGTTGTTAAACGTAGGCGTTCAGAATTAATTACCTACGTAATATACGACTATTTGGAGGAAGAGTTCTTTGCGTAATCAAAAAGGTCCCTTTTTGCACAAATTTGCCATGTATATTTGAAGGTCATTGGAAAGCTGTATAATTCTGTGTAATAGACAAATGACAGATAATTTTCACTGTCCTTCGCTTTCTGCTGTAATGTAGTTGACACACTTTTTGCTTTCACCAAGTGATCAGACCCATTTGCTTTGATGGCCAGAATAGTAATTAATTCTGGATGTACGACATACAGTGACGTTATTCAAGTTCACGACGCAGTATTATCACACAGTCCGAATTCATTTTTGGTTGATTTTGAGTCACTATCTTTTGTATATTCATGTTATATGCTGTTCGCCTAATAAATATGTATCTTCGGACTATGATTATACCTCAAATATTCGTGAACGTCGTACGGTGACCAAGCTAATAGGCCGTACTTTTCATCAAGGTTCTTTCAAAGAAATCTGTAAGAACGTCGTTATATTGTCGAAACGTTAGAACCTCGGATATTTAGGCATACTTGAAAGGAAAGCATCTTACCATGCTTCCTACAGTTGGGTCACTTTTTAGGGTAACCAATCTAACCTTTTCCACCTACTGTGAATTTTCTATTGTCCTCTACAAACTTTCCTTTGATATGCTGTTGGCACAACTTCGTCTGGATTATCCGTTTCTTAATCGGACCATGTTATTTTCATTTATTTAATCACATCGGTCGACTCATCGTCCACTGTAGTCCGCTCTCGGCGACGAACATTTCTTGAATTAGGTGTGACTCTTCGTTCGGTATATATATATATATATATATGACCACAGGAGAGTGTAAACCCTTTCGATACAGTAAATGATGAACAGGCAAGCCAATGTTGTTTTCCAGCCTTTTCGGTGAGCCTTTCCTTTCTGTTACCAGGTCGAACGAACTTGCTTCCTACTACTTTCTCGCTTGGGTGTCCTTACGTTTTTTCCAAGAGGTTCTTGTATTGGTATCATTCTCATTATTTCTCGCAATCTCTTTTACTCATCCGAGAACCTTCACTATCGCCTAACTGCCCAATCCGGCCGTGTGTGTAAGCTTCTGATTGCAGTAGGTCACTCTGTAATTCATCATTTATCACGTTTTGTCACCGAACTGTGTACTTACTTCAAAGAACACTTGACTGAACTCGTACGTGTGATGTTAGTGTTCATTCACATTCGTGAGCAAAACAATGGGCAAGGTAAACCGCAGCGCACAGCCTGTGCATATCTGATAAGCACACACATTACCCCCCCGCCACAGATATGCCTCACTTTTATAAACCTTCCCAAGTTAGTTAACTACCTGTCTATGGAGAATACAATTCTATTCTACTTTGGGGGTCCCTGTAAGCGTAGTTCATACGGCCTTTGATGAGTACCAGTCAATATTTCCTTACTCCTCTGTGTGTGTTGATTTCAAATCAAATGACGGACATGACTACACTACACCCGGCTCACATTCCTTGTCTGTGCGTATCCGAAGCTTTTGTTGTGTGCTCTGAAATCTATCTCGGCTATTCATCTTATCAACATCATTAGTGATGGAAAGATTGTGGTTTTTGGTGTTTGTTTCCCATTGACGGTTTATCGCAGAACTGTCAACTGCAGTTGTTTAAATTTTGACGTGAACACCAAACCGGTTGTAGAATGTGAACCCGCTGGTGAGCACAAAACGTAACTCGACTGTTCCCTTTCTTGTCAGTCCGCTTACGCTTAAAACACGTACTTGAAACACTTGATTCTCCTTGCTGCTTTCCTATACGCAGAATGGAAAATATTGATGCGATATGTTTGCTCCAATCACTCATAAATGGTGAACTTGTTGTTTATCTATGTCGGACAAATAGTTGATATCCATAAATTTGCTGTTCACACTACCTACCGAATGTTCTGAAACAGAGATTAACATCTTATCCAAGTAATAGGACTGTGCGATTGCTCTGACTCCACAGTATCAAAATAACAGCTCTGACGAATCACGAAGGCAGCTCACTTTCTTAGTTCTCTTTTCCACGTTATGCACCAGTTCGTTTGCAGTTGAGATGACATCCCTATGGACAGAATAGTTTCACAGATGTCACCGTAAGGGGCTTAACACTGACTACGCGCCTGCCTCAGCTTGGTGAGTCTATTGTTCAAAACCGCATGTCATTGATCGCTATAATCCTCATGATAGAACATGAACAGGGTGACCCAGTTTACCTATTCACTAGGCTGTTGCACGATGGGAACCCGCCATTATTCATCTAGCGAAACATTTTTTAACGGAACTCATTTACCAGCATTATATCCACAAAATGACTGAGAGTTCGTCGAGTTACTGTGGTCCCGATTATTGGGATTGTGTTGCTGTCCATGGACTATTTGTTCCAGCTCGTGTAATGGTATTTAGTCCATTTATTTCTACGTTTTTCACTGAAGACCGTAAACGAACCGCTCATATATCTCAGCGTGTCTTCTTGTGCTGATGGAGTCGAAGCTGTACGATGGATAGAACCCACTCTTATTGATAAGAAGCTTCCAGCGCTGCTGACGACAGTTGAGCGCGTAGCACATCCAGACTCTAGTACTTTCGATCAATCAGATTACGGTACTGGTTAACCTTAATGTATGGTCAGTGAATTAGCCTCAATGAGATTCGCCTGTCGCCCTCTATCGTTGCCTACCTCCTGTCTTTCTCGTTTACTTTTCACATCGTTCAACACATTCTACCAGTTGATCTGGTTCATAATCCTATTAAAGCGCTTGGCTACCCAGCAAGTAGAAGCCTGCTATGAGCACTATGAACATCGGTTATCATTACACTCTCGATTGCAAGGGTGGTGTTCATTCCACGCACTTCACGAATCGAATTGACTCATGATCGTGCTAAAATCAATGAAGATATGCATGGTCTAAAGAACTAGTGACATAACGGTAGTTGGTGGAGAACAGGTTTATCGTAGGCAACCTTTTAACAGGGAACTTTACTACATGCGGTTAACACTGAATGATGAGATCTGTCTTGGTTTACAAATGATTTGTACGCTTGAGTTGTCCTATTTTCACGACTTGTGTTTTTTCGTTGTATGGACACTAGAGTTAAACTCCTTTCGGTCTACTTAAATAAATCCCAAATCAGATATCGTATACATTCTGCACTACTCGTTGTTTAACTGCCTCTCAAACATCACAATTCCATAAAAAGTCAAATTGTTTTTTTCATTCAGTAGTTTGATGTGTTTGAAATGATTGCGAACCTGTACGCTTTTCGGTTGCTGCACAAAATTACTTGTCTTTTTTGTGTGAACTATAGATGTGTTTGATGTCGCTCCTTGTTTTTGCAATCAATGTTTGGAATACTTAGCGAGTCCCGATCGATTTTAGTAGCGTGTTATTCTGATTTTTTAATCCGTATCCTTACTGATGGGATTTTGTACAAAAATGATTGAAGCTAACTGACATTCGATGGCTACCCTCGCATTCGGATAGACTCCCTCGTTTTTACTGTCATCTTGATCGACAGCTGCAAATCTGTGATGGAAATTAATGCTCAGCTAGCATGCTGTCATGCAACACTCGTTTGTAGCATCGAGTTAAACTGAGAGGTATGGACTGAACTGAATTCTTAGATTTTATTCCGGGATCCAACCATTTCGCGTCACAGCTCCTTCTAAACAAACGACTATATTACAACCGATATCATAATGAGATTTGCGAGGCTGTTTCGTTGTGGCTCGGTTGTTTGGTTCACGATATCTCTCCGTGGGTGGTGTTAGATTTGAAATCAAGTCTAACACAACTATGGTGCATCGAATGAGTGATTTTTCAACTTTTCTTATCCAGTGGGCTAAAAGCAAACATATATATATATATCACTGCAGAAGGAAGACGTGCGCTACGATATTAACATTTCGTACACTGTCATCAGTCGCAAACGTAAACCATGCAGGTTATGTACGACAGACAATTAAGGGTAGACAACGTCTGGACACGAATACGCCAACATCAATGCTACCCGATTGGTTGCGTCAGCCACTATTGTGAATACAACACGGGCCGGTAAATTCTAATCAACATAACTTTCCTGCAGGTCAATAATTTCGGGTACTGATTGCATAACAATACTTTCCATTGGGACACAGTCTATACTCACGCTGCTGTACCGTTGTGACACTACAGAACGTCCAGATCGGCAAACCGCGCTGATCCCTATGGAACTGAGCCGGTATGGAATCGACGTAGCAGTTTTGGGTGGGACAATGATTGCAGGTCAAGGTAGGCTCCGAGAAGCAGGTGCTGGGTCCAGCTTCTACTCGACGGTGCTCGGGGGTATGGTGTCTGTTTCGCAGTCGCTGATCGCATCAACGCCTTGGTGATAGGCGAAGCGCACGGGATCCACACTTGAATCCTGCCCATGCACCTTCGAATCGGACGGTGTAATTGTGCCGCACTTGTCAGTGTTTATGGTCGAACTATGTGTCACACTGGTGATACAAATGACCACTTCTAAGATCAGCTGTCCGTCACATTCCGGTCGGCACCGGCGATTGGCCGACTGTTTGTTCTGGGTGACTTAAACGCTCGAGTTGGGTGCGATTCGGTAGCCGGGCAGGGAGTTCTCGAATCGTACAGCACCGGTTCAGTCAACGAGAACGATTATCGTCTGCTTCACTTATGTGCTACTCACGAGCTGGCTATCAGGAACACCCGACTCCAACTGGATACGAGCGTCATCACGATCGATTTTAGATGTTGGGCCGACTTGGTCTTGAGCCGGCCAGTCTGGAGAAATAGGATGCTGAGGTACGTATGGAAGTTGCTTGAGCGGGAGTGTGCGGTACGGAAGGGAACAATCGGTGTCGTAGGTCGGAGTGACGTGACCATATGGCGTTGAGCTGTGTCCGGCCGCGAATGTGTTGGCCATTTGAGATTAGTAGGTCATCAACGTGTTTGTAGTACACCATCTGCGAAGCGACATAGAGTACGTTAGGGTCAAGGAGGTATTCATTGCATCCATCTTTTTTTGTTCACGTCAACCAACGTCTCTCGTCCTTTGGAGCCCACCCGCTCCACCTTTCAGAAGCCTGAATGTATGTGGCCTCCTATCATTCCTTTCCTTCAGCATTGTTGATGTACTGCGTGATGAATGTTTTGTCTGTTTTCTTGCTATCCAAGCTTGCATTTTGATTTTACTCCATGTTTTTTCTAGAGTGCACTAACATTCAGTCGTATAGTGGAACGCATCTTTCGTTATATTTTCAATATTTTTCTCCTTCTTGTAGATCTTCTCCTTATAGTTTTTCTGTGTTTATTTCTCGAGAGATAGTGTTTTCCATTTCGAGGTAGTCTATGAATTGGCTAGTCAGTGTTCCTCGACAAGGCACAAAGGCCTCACGCACACCCGTATTGGTCTTATTCCTTCTGGTTCACACTGGATACGTGTTATACGAGGAGAGCCACAGGTGCTGCGGCTCATGTGACCTGCGGCGATGGTTAATCGCGGGCGTCCTTTGGCTCCCGTCACTGTGACAGGTTAATCCGAACCCGATATATATATATATATATATATATATATTATATATATATATATATATATATATATATATATATAAGAATATGGGGCGACATGTTTGAGAGATGTTTTACAGGTAGGTGTTTTTTTGTTGAATTTTCGATGTATTATTTCCAAGTTCATCTGGTATGACAGTACGCCCCTTGGGAGCATGCGACCCTGTCTCCGGTTCGAACATGGCTGAGTTTCGGATTTTACATAACTGGTACGCTTTATAGTTGGCAGAGCCGGCATACTACTCATCATTAATCTTTTTTGTTACGTGCCTAATGTGATGGGGCTGGTGTCCAGTGTGGGTTATGTAACATAGTTCTCCTTTACTTACAAACACTTGGGCGGGTTAGCTGAAGTCATCATTACTTAATTCACACATTTTTATTTATTCCACCTCCTTTGTTAGCTTTTCCGCTAACTTTTTCCCCTCCACTTCCTTTTCAATACATCAACCCACTACTTCTATGTGGAAACTACTTCATATGTGTTCGTCGTACTTATGCTTATGGTTTCCCCTTTGGTTGAACTCTTCTGAGTGAGTTGTTTTATTCGTGTGTTGATATTTAGCCGATGTCTAACGTAGTTAACTTCATCCATACTAGTTTTGTATCTTGACCTTTGCGTACTCATCGTTATGCCTTGTCTCATCAATATTTCAAGCCGTCATCTGCCGTAGTCTCATCATACGCACATGTTGATTTTGATTGGTCCACGTGAGCCCTGTGCTTTCATTGGCTATTCCAGTAGCTTAAACTTACTAGCCTGTTCATTGGTCGCTTATGTTCGTCGAATCCTCCCAGTGCAGCTTGGTGCCTTTGTTCGGCTCGCGAATTCGACGTTATGTGTTTCCAAAATTGTGACATACATTGAATGTACAAACCGTCACTCTAATGGTTTTCACGCTCAATCTCCTGCTCATCTGTCTTCTTGTTACTTCCATAAACGCAACTGTTTCGACAGGGTGCCCGTCTGGATGTAAATGTTCAGATACAAACACAGCTGCTGTTTGTTGTCTTTTGCCTACTGATCGGGGTCTTGGAAGTGTGGAACAAAAACCGCTCACTAAACAACAATTTTGTCAGCATGATACTAACTCACTGTATCATTGGCCTGACATAACGTTCTGTTTACCAACCTGGAGGCAGTTGAAGATTCAGTTGGTCCAGTCTTCTTGGCCGCATATTCGGAGGCACCCAATAGAACATTCCACATCTTGCAGTGAACATCTAGAGCGTTTGGTTATCGCGGGCTCATCGGGTTCAGATGACGGTTTCTTCGAGCTTCATTCCTCCACCTTAAGGAATCTATTGTTTCAGTCAGTGGGTACTTTGAGACTCCGACATCTAACCGTTCAACAAACTCAACTACGTAAAATTCAGTCGGGTTTTATTGATGAATTGCGCGCTACACAACTGTTAGACTGTGAAATACGCAACAATCCTCAACTGACCAGTGATGGTCTAGGAGTTGGCTGGTTGGCAAACGCGCCGCAACTGCGTTTGCTAGATTTAAGTCGTAACAAGCTCAGCACGATAGACCTGGCGCGGTGGGGTTTTGCGTTGTTGAACTCTAGCGCCCTCATCATTTTGGACTTGTCTGGCAATCAGATTACCCACCTAAAATCCAAGGCGTTTATTCGGATACCAAATTTGTTGAGATTGGATTTGTCCAATAATCTGCTGGATTATTTGCCTTTATCTGTGTTTATCGGGCTGCAGCGTTTGAAGATTTTAAATCTGAAAGGTAATCGACTCACTGTGCCTGGTTTGAAATTTGTTTCCCTCACTCTCCTGGATGTCTTGCCTGATCTTAGACAACTTCAACTTTCCGAAAACCCATTATTAACGGTTGATTCTATCAATGATGATCAGTGGTGGCTGAATGGTGTTTGCCCCAAAAATTTGACCAGAGTTTCTCTTGAGAAGTTGACCTATTGGCAGACAGTCACATCCGGTATCCGTTTGATGCTTCCGCCGATCGCCTGGAGCCGCTGTCCTAGCCTGACCCACTTAATATTGACCCCCGCCCATTATGTGCCCTGTCTTCCACAACATTGGTTAGGCCTTCCACCAAATGCAGAGATGATTCCAGATGGACTTCGCATACAACCATCCTCTTTTCAAATTTGTCCACCCTCAACGATGATATCCACAATCAGTAGTTTACCGGCTTCCCATCATCCATTCATCCATCCAGCCGTGCTTACGCCACGTCCGGCTACAGCTAATGCTGTTTTCCTCTTCAAACCGAGTACTCTATCCAGTAGCAAAGATGATAGTGTATTGCCTACCGAGCTCTGGACTGCTACGAAGGACAATTCCCTCGATATTTCAGACAGCCGAACTTTTCGTGTTCTACGTTTACAGAATGTAGGCTTAAACACCTGGATTCTATTTGTTTTACTGTTTGCACTGTTCTTTGTGGTAGTTTCTTTGCTCGTTTGGGGAGGTTTGTATTGTGTTCGGCGACATCGCCGTCGTTTTAAGGCGCGGAAACGCGTTTGTTCTCCCAACAATCAGTACGACTCACATGCTGGTCTCTGCTCCAAGTATGCTTCTGTGACAGCCTATCCGCCAGATACGTGTTTCTATCCGGTTACTCTAATCCCACCTTCAAGTACGGCTTATCGTTCAAAAGACCTCTCTGTGAATAAGGATGACCTTGACTATCTTTGCTCATCCTACCAGCTTACACATGCTAACACACGACTACTCAGCCCTTCAGACAGTGGAATGGGGGACGTGACACCTTTTACGGTGCAACATTCAGAGCTGAGTCCTTCCTCTAGTCATGCTTCAGTTCGTCTGTCTAGGACCGTACAAATGCCCCATCGTGTAATGAGGCATGATCCCATGTGTTACCATGTTCCGTCGTTTACTTCCTTGCGTTCAGCGCATTTGCCTTCCCGAATGCCCAACCCAAACTGTTTTATGTACAGATCTAACTTATTAACTCCGCAAAAACTACCTCAAGCAACTCTTTCCACCGAAGATGTGTCTATCGGACCTAGTTCTACTTTCGGTGACCCCGTGGACGACTGTGGCACGCTAAGTGAACGAACCACGTCCCGTGCGAATGATCCTCGTGATAAAGCAGTTGCATAATGACCTCAGTTGTGTGCACATTTTCTTTCTTCTAGTTGACCCTTTTGTGGACATCTACACATATGTAAAATAATTCGTTTCCGGTAGTGCTTCTGTATATATTTTTTTTATTCGGCTGTCGCTTATTAATTCTCCATCATCTATGAGCAGATCCGGCATAAAACTTGATCTCATGATTCTCCAAAGTTGCACGTTAGTGGTTCTTGATTTTACTATCTCCGATCAGTTGAGTTCGAGTGTTGTTATGAAATAAATTAATGGTGTTAGCTTGCTGCAGTTTGTAGTTAACACAATCAGTGCGATTGTCGCTTCGGATGTTCTTAGGTTTAGTGTGTCAGGCGTTAAACTTGATGAAATTTCTGTTGAGCATCACTGGCTATATCCTGTTTTTCTCTCTCGGCTGGCTTTCTCCCGTGCGCTAATTTTTCCAGCCAGTTCCAGGTTCCGCGGCTAAGACTTTTGGAACCACTTGGTAGGTTTGTGTACAAAAAACGTGTCCGGGTCAACGAAATCGAGTTAGTTACGTGGAGATTCTGGTTACCTACTCCAGAGATCTGTTGTCTGTCACTCAGTTCTGACATGATTCCGCTGTACATTAGCAGTGATGCGCAAGCGGTGATTGTCAAAGGCGGCTAATCGGTGAACCTCTTCTCGAGAGAATTTACATGAGCTATATGAGTCATTTAGTTGCACCGTGTGCGATGAGTCTGATGTGTTTACATTCCATTTTCCCGTTTGTTTGATACGTAGTGGATCTTATGTCTACCTGTGCTGGTAACTCTTGTTCACTGTATACTGACGCGTGTGATTTCCACAGGCTTGTGTTTATGTAGTATGTTTGTGTCCCTTCAGTTTCTGATAAATCGATTGAGTGGTGCGGATATCTTACAACTGATTAGTAATGGAATCACTTTGCCGTCCAGTTTCTCTTTCCTCTTAGTAAGAGATCTAACCGTTCTATGAGATTATTCACTGTTTTTGTATGCGTGTTACGATCTTTTGGTGTCAGTGCCGCCCATTGACTGTTAAATTCTAAACGCGGTTTTCGAGTAAAGGTTGCTTCGAGTGTTCCTATGTACATTTGAATGACCTAGCTTTGTTCGACTGCACTTGACCTTGAAAATGAGTAATTTGCTTGCTTAACAATGATGGCGACATTTTTCTCTTGTTCATACGTTGCTCATTTCATGAGTATAGGCATGTATAGGTTTGGTGCCATGTAATCAGCGGTACAGTGCTGTTTGCAGGCGTATTACTTTCCAGTCGCTGTCAATGAGGAGTGAACATTCAGAGGTCTTGGTTCAAAGGGTGGTCTGTGGCATAACAGTGGACTTGATCCCGTTCATCGGCTTTGTGTACCAATAAAATCCGATGTAATCCCTGAGTTCATTCTGTTCAGTTTGGCGAACGAATGGTTTCGGGATGATTGTCTTCTATGAATGTGTACGATAGTTGATGAGTTTTGCAACGATGAACTTGCCACCACTTATTGAGATTGTCTGTGGTTTATCATGCGACTAACTTTGTTGATTACTCTTCAGTGCTCCTCCCGGTGATTCATCCGATAACAGTAATTTGTGATCATGCGGAAACTGCTTTTACACTTCGAACTCACAGTGTATATTGAAAAGTGTCAGTTATTATGCTTCGTAGTCGATTGTTGTGTTCCTTCCACAGATTGATATCGGGCATAGAATCCTGCGAATCGAGTAGGTTCATGACAACTTCTGTTTTGGAGCTTTCTTACCACTCGATTTAGTTTGTTGAACAGCTCCGCATTCTGAAAGAAAGTTTGTTTCCTGTTCGGTTTTACTGTCCTGTTTGCTATGTACAGTGCATAGCGAGGTTTCTTGATGATATTTTTCGTAATTGTATAAGCGGATAGTCGTCGAGTCTCATTGATGATCTTTGTGAACACGCACAGAATACGCGGATCTTCAGCTATATTCTAATATTCAATAAAGTTTCATTAGCTTAGGAAAGTGAATTTACCAATTTGTTCCTAACACATATTCTCGTTCTCTGTTGAGGATCACTTCTTCTTGTTAGTGTGTATTTGGATACTTCTAGAGCCGTGTAACTTACTTTGAATTGTGAGTAAGTTGATTACTCCCCGATCACCGCCTACTTGTTCTCCCGTTGCAGTCTGAATTTTTCGTTTTGTTTGCTCCGTTTCCTAATCGACTTTATTTGATCACGTATTGTCTTTCATCTAATGTTTCTGGTATCTTTTTACATTGATCGGTAATATCCAAGAGCTGGATACTGCCAGCCTGAACGAGCCCGTAGGTGGTTTCTCTCTCAATAACCTAGGGTCGAATCTGCGACCGTGTTTTTAGTGAGTTCTAGCAACCACTGATTTGTATGTGGTCAATCTGGTGTAATTTGTATACATCTTTATTAGTCTGGTATGAGCAGTGGTGTTCGTTCTGCGAATCTGTTGCTGCGTGCTGATGCTGTTCACTTCTGATTGTACTGGCTGGTACCAAATTGGCTCTAAATGGGCGTTACCTTTTCATGTTTCATTATGTTATTATTATTATTATTATTGGAACCGACTTCACTTTTATCCGCATTCAACAAAGTTCGAACGGTAGTACTGCATGTGCTAATGTACACGTATAGTCTTAGCGGGTATTGTCATTAGTACTAGTACCTTTCAGAACTCTACGGACTGTGATTTCTTGCTCATTGACAATTCAACGTAATGTATGTTTTGTTGGGTTCATTATTCCGGTCGCAATTATGGGCTGGAAATATTTTATTGAAAAGGATCGCAACTCGTTCGCCATTTAATACCGCAGATGAAAACTGTATAAATTCTCTATTTTTGCCTGTGCGCTTGATAACGACCATATCGATATCCGGTCTTCTGTTTGCTCATCAAATCGAGTTGTTTGTTTCTCGTGTGTGATAACTGGGTATCCGTATTTGGCTTATCCCTGCGGTTAAAGACTTCCTCATCCCAGTGACGCATTGCATGTTCTTTAAACGCAACTGATCCTGCAAAAATTTAGTTTTGAGTGAGATTGGACATTATGAGACGTTTGCTACCATGCAGCATACCAGATCTTTCCCGTGGACCGACTACAGTTAGGCCACCTAAAACTCGTCGACATTGGTCTAACTCATTTGAGTCTGAATCGACATCCGCATGATTCTTAGTCAGTGTTGTTTCTACGACGATGTGTGGTGAGCTATAATTACGTATCATCTGACCGGACGATCGTATTCAAGGAAACTTTCAGTCTTCTGTGGCTTAGACGCAATCGATCGGATGGTTCGTTCGTTAGACAGGTTATACAATGATTACTCCAGGGATATCTCTTTTTATTTCATCGGTGTTGGTCCCGTGACTTTCGTAAGATGTAATGTTTATTACTGGAGTGTCAATTGTCTAGCTTTTAGGTAATACGGTTCCTTGTGCATTTCCTACGAGAACATGCTTGTTCAATTGTCTGAACAAGAAACTGGTAGTCATCTGTCTTATTAACTTATGGTTGCTTCAACGATCTGTACTTTTTTAGATACTCTTTTCAACATCAGACAATTCTCAATCTGAATATTTATTTAACGCAAGATTACCAGTGGGTTTTGGGGAATCCGATTATCTGTACAGTTCGCAAACGTTTCCAACCTCGTAAATATACTGTCCAATGATGTACTTGTCCAGTTTTGTTCAAAACGTTTTGTTTATTGCTTGTGCATTTGTTTGCTGTCATGGTAAATTGAATTTCCTCTCAAACTGTGTCCGCATCTCGTTAGACATACTGACAAATCTGTCTGATCCAACTTCAAATTTTCGTTCGTAATCAACTGTGTATTACAGCAGTTATTTGGTTCGATTTTGCCTACTTGATTTTGTTCTATTTTCTCTTTCAACAACCACCATCTTGCGCTGTAAGTACTTTCCAATATTGTGCAAATTTTCTAACTAATCATTTGGTTATAGCAGTGTTTTATACGATCGTAGAATCCGTGACACGGCCGTTGTTTTTCACTCTTCAGACGATTTTTACGTGGAGGATTTTCTTGGTAAGATGGATAGCATTGCTGGATTTGTGAGGTAGATCTAACAGAAACCGATCGGGTTAGGTTACATCGTTTAACCCCTAAAGTTAGTCTATCGGCGATTAAGTCTCCACATGGATAAACGGGACACTCGGTGCATTGGTATGCTGTTTTGAAGTTGCGAAGATGTGCGGTTTAGAATTAAGCTCATAGTTTGCAATTTGCCTATGGTGTCCAAAATTCAGAGGCCCAACTCGTAATATATATATATATATATATATATATATATATATGCTGTATGTTTTCGATCGTCGCCTCTGCTTGCTGTTTTGTGTCAACTTAACTGATCGTGTTTGTAACACTGCAGTACATCTTGGTACATTCGGGAACGTTTCAATTGCCAAAACCTTTACAAAAAAGCTAAGATTACTGCGCAACCCGTGCTTGTGTAACTCTTCTTCATGAAAATTTCGTAGCTGCCTGTTACCGACATACTCACAAGACTTGAATGCCTTAACCTCGTCCGGCTAGTATTTACGGTTACTATTAGTCTGGTTAGGAGACCATGTAGCCATTGGTTCATTCGCTCGAATCCGTTATACAGTACTTTTGCGTGTCTCAGTCATTTCGTACGTTAACATCGTTTACGAAACGTTCGGACGAACAGAATTTCCAAGTCAAATAGATTGAAGTTAAGACAGACTGGATTTGAACGTCGACGTTCATATGCTTAATTCATCCCTACCAGAGAGGTCGGTGCTGACGACCGTGGTAATCGGTTCACCGACCAATAAACTCTATAGGCAGAAATACGTGAAGTCATCAAGTCCTATAATAACCTGTCGTCTGGTTTCGTTCTTTAACATGTTTTAAATATCCGATGTTTTTAATATGTTAGTGTGTTTCACCTAGTAGCGTACCTGCCGTGAGTATGGACTCACTGCTCTTCTTCATTCTACTGTATGTCTCGATGAATTTATCGAGGCATCCGTTTGCTAGTAAAGCTTTTCTCATCAACTCCTGTTCTACCTGCATTGTGTCCGGGGTACAAATACGACTAGCTCTATGAAACAGTGTCTTAACCCCCTTTGTATACAATAGAAGCAGAGCTGGAAAGCTGAAGATATTGACCACCCCACATGGGTCTGCGGTTAACTGAGTGCTGTAACGTGCCATCCGCATGTCTATTAATGGGTGCATCCAAAAAAGTGAACTGTTTTTCGATCCAATTTCGTGAGACAACGATAGGTTGAGGTGAGTATTATTAAGGAAGTTCAAAAGCAAATCACAATGAGCAGTATCAGTAAAAATCAGAATATCATCAACGTATCGTTTGTACACTAGCGATTCAGCTATGTAATCCGGGAATTACCGCTCATTCGTCCCTAAGATGTCCACCAGTGTTGGGCCTAACGGACTAGCCATACCAACACCATCTCTCTGTTTGTAAGCAAGTCCCTCAAAATCGAAACAAATGTTTTCTGTGCACAACAAAATAAGATGTTTGAGGTATTCAAGTGGATCACCTATATCACAGTTCTGATTTGAGACAAAGTCACACAAAAATCAACAGCTGAAACCAGTTGACACGGAAACACCCCGATCGAGGGGTACCCCTAAGGTACACAAGGATGGTGCACCTTTACACCCGATTTTGTGTATGAACAGATCTGTCTATCCTGAATTTGCTCGCTGGTTAGTGAACATTTTGGATCCCATCCGAAAAGTTTTATCCCCATATTACTCGAAAGACTTTTTTGAATTGGCTGAAATCTTAGAAAACACTTCGGTGAGTACCCAAGTAATGTACTACATGGACGTGGATTCTCTTTTTACAAATGTTGCTCTTCTTGATACAGTTGATTTTTTGCGTGAATTTATCTGGAGTCAGAACTGTGATATAGGTTTCCTTGTTAGCCGACGTTATGTACACCAAAGTGGTTGAGGCAACCATCGGGTTACCATGATTATGATTACATAAAAATTGATGTGGACGTAGGCGTGTCTAGTCCCCGTTTGTCTTTACCTGTAGGATGTATATAACTGGCATGTTTTACGTTTGGGGCTGATGAGGGTAAACGAAATGTTAACATTTCGTTCAGCACCCCAGTGCTGATTGGAATATACTTTGCTCATAAATTTTGGCAAATGCGTGTCTCAAGTCGAGCACTTCTTTCCAAAGGGGATTTACCGGAGAGTCTACCAGCGTGTGAAATGTGCGGCCAAGCGTCCATGATTCTCAGATTATTTCAACTAAACGGTAGATTTCTTATCAATGACCAACACACTGTTCAACACGTTTAATGTATTCCGTTATTTCTGCTTGTCCGAAAGCTCCTGCCTGCCGTTTTATCAGTTGGAATTTAGTGGACAGTTGCCGTCTTCTGTCGAAATGATCGAGCAAGTTGGGCGTTACTTTCAACCGAGTGAGGTTGTATGGTAATTCGGTCGTGCCGGATGTAAGGTCAGTGTTGCTGAGATCAATACGCTGATGTGAACTTTGTTGAGGGCGTAGGTCCGGCTTGAACTCTTGATCATGACAAGTATATACATCAATGAGAAATTACAACTCCAGTCTACTACATGTCGATCAAGACTGCTCGAAAATTTTGGTATTTCATATGAACGAAGAAAACGCAATTCAGTCTGAGATTGGTTCCAGCGTTTGATGTTGTGTTGCCAGAATCGAGGTGAGAACAGCGCATTCAGAATCTAGAGAATTAATGTTTGATTATTTCAAATTAAATGTCATCGATATTCGATCACATCCTCCATTTTCAGATAAGACTTTGGGCTGGTTCACTTTCTAAGAGTTGATTGATTTGATTGTCTCACGTGATTGTCCTGTTTGACGAGAACCATAGAAATCCATGTGACAGCTGTGATCATTGTAAGTGATGTTCAGTTTGTATAAAACTAGAATCCTCTACCACCCACTAGAAATCCATACGTTTGAAGTGCTGACAAAAGGCTATGAGATATTATTGTCCGTTTGCGGTTCGATGGTTTTGGTAGGTGTTCTAATTGTTTCTCAGTTATGACGTAGCAACCGATGTGTGACTATCCAAATTTTTGTACGACAGTGTTCCAAGTGTTTACAGAGGCCATTACTGTCCGATTGTGCAATCTCCTTTCTTCCGCTCAGACGAATTCCATGCAGGTACTTGGCTCTTCGTGACAACAATCGGTGAAACTCATGACTTGAAACAAAGATTGCCTAATCGCTAACAAATTTGTTGTGTTGTAGTTGACCTGATGGCTAAACACAGCGAACAAGTCTTCTGTATTTGATCATCAGGCTAATTACAGTGCAATAAATACGAAAACAATAACCGGAATGGGTAGAAAAACAAGCCTTGTCTGCCAGCTTTATTGTTTTTACTATTTCTTGGAGTTAGGCCTCAGATTATTTTTTAGTAAACGGTCTCTTAGATAGTTACTTTCCATTGGGTCATCTCTCCTAACGAGAAAGCTAGCTGATTACACTTCAGCATCGACAAGGTTGGTCTTCCTAACACCACGGACGGTCATACTTTCCAATCGATGTCGCACTGGGTTTTTGGTGATCAGATGCTACTCCCGTGCTAACGAACTGCTGTAGTCTTTTGCTTCTTTGGATTCTTTATTTTTCCTACCTTCGTTCGCAATTTTTGTGTGAAAAGTAATCGTATTTATCCAAGTTAAAGAGTGGCTGTTTAGCATTCTCTTATCCTATCCCGTATTCTGATTGTAACTGGCTACTTTGACTCGAGTACGGGTTGGAAATTGTCGTCCATGTGTGAAACCTAGTTCATACACTCAGTCCTAATTTGCGCTATATAATGAAGTGGATTACCTTTGTGCAAATAAGCTGTTCTAGATTTCATCCAAATCACTTGATTGGGGCTAGCCAATCTACATACCGTTGAATACGTGATTTTTCACGAAAGTGCTCTGATGGACCATATGGAATTTTGTGTTCGTTTGCGGAATATGGACAAGACACCTGTTGTGAATGTGCGTGGTCTGCATTCGATCCGTCACCCACTGAATTGGACTCAAACCTCTGTTCACATTTTCGTATTACTTTAATCCTTTGACCATGGTTCCTCAAGTTGCCATTTCCTATACAAGTCATTAGATCCAATTACTTCAAATTATCTGTTGTATACCCGAAATCTGCCGTCTAACCCCATACATTGCCGTTTTTCATAAATGGTTTCCTTTCGTCCTCGTCGTTTCCTGTTACCAGTTCTCTACAGGTCGTCTCAACCTCTCAATTAAAAAAAAATCAAGTACTCCTATTCCTCTAGCAGGACGTGCATTGCTTTTATCCGTTTCAATAATAATCAGCGGTACAATCAATAAAGCGAGTACCTTACACAGTTTTGTTATTCGGCAACATTTCGTGCTTTACTGTTTATCCACTCAGGTATAAGGCTCAGTTTCCAAAATGATGCCTAACCGTATTTAGGATTCCTTCGGACAAGCGAAAACTCAATTCCTTTCTCCCTGGTACAGATCGAAATAGGCCTTTCGTTTAGGGTATAAACTAGTCATGCCCGTTCTTGTAGACAAACCTTTATGAAGTTTACGCCTTCGTACATATATTGCGGTCAATTTTTTCAGTGTGTACTTCTACCATTGAACCGCAAGTCAGTGAAGGGTGGCTTGGCTTTTCCGCTTGCTACACACACTAAGCATGTGACTAATGTAACGGACGAACGTTGATCGTTAGGTCTAAAGGATAACTAAATATGGAAATATTGGAAGCTTGACGTCAGAAGTTACCCATTTCATGCTGTTTTGACCGCAAAAGCCGCTCGGCCTGCGAAGTTGTTTATTGCATGGAATTCCATACACGTTATGTTAAAACGTAGGACCACGAACGCCTACACTCAGTTGCATGGTTCACGTGTATTCACACACATTGAACAACAGTACACTGTTACTTGCCTCGGAGATGATTTCTTCATGGTGCGTACACACTATTCCAATAGTCGCTTCTGCTGCATCGTCTTCTTGACGTTGAGACCTGATGTTTAGTTCCCGAATGTACGCTGTCTGTTACACAACAATGTAACGCCAGGTGTGTGTTCTCATGCATCGTAATGTGTAACGTATCTTAGTTTCTGCGACACATTACAGGGAATGGTGGTTCTAATCATAGCAGTTGAACCAAATTAGTGTTAGACGTATGTGAAAGCTACGATAGGGTATTGTAACACTCTAAATTCGCTGATTGTTCACTAACAGTTGGTTGTGCTAACTGTACAACGGACATTACGCTTGTGCGGAGCATCAGTCAGCAGCGCAACTGTCAGCATATACGTTTGTGGTGTATCGAAGCACGGCGAGGTAAAGGAGAACATCATGCGTTCACAGGCTTACCAACTGTTCTGCATTTGTAGTTATGCTGTTTGTTAGCGGTTAGACGTGTGGGATAGCTAAGAGATGAATACAGACCAAACTTAGGTCTGAAGACTGCGTGGTTCTCCTGGGGGTTCACCCTTGGTGCACACATTATGAAGAGTATGGGACGAATCGGAGAGCAGCCTGTTAGCTTGTTACTTGCGCGTATTGAAGTGATTAGAAACTGTGTAATCAACGCATAAGATCAAACAGTGTGTTGGGAATTAAGAAGTGTCTGTGCGAGTAACTAGAAATAATGAACTCTGGGGCGAAAGATCTCACGAATGCAACTGGGGACCAGTACCGCTAATATGATACCAAACATTCTGTGACGAACTTTATAAGATGATACGAGCTATTCAAATATGTTAAACAACACAGTGTGGATTTGGTGCTAAATCGATAATATACTCTGATCAGGGCAACATGTTTACATATCTACACTTGTTGGTACGATGGTTGGGCCGACGCATTTGAGCGTGCAATGAGAAAAAATCGCCAGTGATCGTTCAGCTTCACAGAGGGTAACATCTATCTATCTATCGGTTTTTTCAACAGTAGCTTAACTGATCTTTCATATCGTTTGGATCTCGAAATTAGTTGTCTGGTAGATTCTTATCCTAAGTGTTACTGTTTTGAATATAAATCATGAACTCATTAGTGTATTTGTGTGTAGAAGTTAGAAAACTAGTCTCAGTTTGGAGTTATTTTTATCATTTATCTAAAACTCAGCACATTCTGTAGGTCACTGGAGAACACCTATGGGGAATTTGCAGAAGTTGCATAAAGATTGTGGTTTGGTTAACTTTTTTTTTACGCATATGGTGGTGTAACTAGGATGTATGGTCGGTTTACCTGATACGCATATATGGTAAGTCGTTGAGGTCGCAAAACCAATTGTGGGCCTTCGGAGGATTTTGATCAAACAAATCATAATCGTGATGCTTTTTGTGGCTGTTGCACTCTGTTTTCTCACAAACTGAAGTCGATCAGCCCTTTGTGGTGGACCTCAAAATGAAAAATATCTACCATGACCCTAGAAGAGTTCGAGTGAGGTTTCTACAAATACTTGATCACATTGACTGCCATTGAAGTAGTTTATAGCCGTTTCCATGTCGTTGGTTGCTGTCACCACCACCCCACGCATCGGTGAAACATTTGAGCCATGGAATGTGGATGTGTAATGTCTAAGGAATGTGACTGACAAATCCTGCGATCACACTAACCCCGATCAATTGGTCGGGTTTTTTGAAGTGGAAGCAATTTTGTGGTACAAAGGTAGCGTCGGGCCTGGCAAACCAGCAGGATATGCCACAGACACTGTTCGTCAACAATGTCAAATGGGCCTACGCGGATTTCAGTAGGAGTTTTGGGCCAACGCTGTTTAATGACCCGTTGGACATTGCACTATGTCTGAGTTGACCTAACTACTATTGCCCTATGTTTGTCTGAACAGTTTTAGCGTGGCCGGCGTGTGTGCATGTTGCTTTCACATAAACCTCATGGTAGATGTGATCGAGTGGCTGCACTCATACTCAGACATCCGCTTTTCGATAATCGATTTAAACATCATGTCCTGTTCAGTATGCAAACCAGTTGTGATTGTTTGCTGACATCTTTGGGATTAGTGTATACTTTGGAATCTCACTGTCTTAGCTGACTACTTTTGTGCACCAGCGATCATGATGATTTGTGGATATCGTTCTGTCAAAATTTAAAACTTTTGTTCTTCAATTTCACTTGACATTTCCACATAATCATTCATTTGGAAATTAAAGGGAAATCCAATTCTGCCAAATTTAATTGAAGGTGATTTCAAATTGGTGTTCCCCTGCAGTTCGGACTGTAACTCATCCTCTCTCTCTCTCACATGCACCTATTGATCATTAGCAGCTTGAGTTTGATTGAAGCGTGTCCTGGTGATACGCAAAGACCGATCGCACATGCTAGTAAATTTTTGCGTCGTGTGCAATTTTGTTCAACTTACAGGTGCAGTGCCCCAGTATCGTTCCTTTTCAATAGTTTTCGTTTAAATGAAGATCATTTTCAAGCATGTTTCTCTACAAGCGCGTACCATTTTGTTTAGATTTGTCATGTCCGTTGAAATGTGACGCACTGTTTTTTCACGATTTGGCCTGTAGCGGAGATCTCTAACAGTCGGATCATGTGACCCAGTCTTATCCTGTGCCCAGTTTGTGACCTGTTCCAAATCTGAACAAAGACCAAATCCACCAGTCCAGCTGGGACGTGTGCCCCGCTATGAAAACCGTCCGACAAAGCCCATCCAAGGTCAAAAGCAAACCCTGCTTCGTAGGCTACCGGTCCACCGCTCTCGATGTGTCCCACCCCCACTCCAGAACATAACAACACACATTCCTGACCGGCTGTGGGGTCAGATCCACGGCAGGCGGACGGCAAACAGATGCCGGGTGATAGTTGTTCCCATGTTGTCTCGGGCATACGATCGTGGCCCGGTTTACTTATATTGTTACGGCTCTGGGATGCAACCATGACGGATTTTCGCTTCGTACTGTCTACTGATATTCGGCGCCTTCTGTGAGGCACATTAGATCACGGTCACTAAGTTGATTTCATTGTTGTCTATACGTCTAATGCTCGTGAATGCATTTGTAGACGAGTGAACGATAACAGAAACCAGTCAGACTAATCTGTAAAGAAATTTCAGTGAACGTGAACCAAACATAAAGATCACTTCTGTATTAATGTTCAGAATGTCAGCCGCTGTAGGTCTGGCTCGTCCCCCAGATCCTCGGGACTCACAGAGTCGACGGCTAGATACCTTAGATGAGATGGCGGCCAATCGGTCTCAGTGGCGTGAATGTTGTTGTTGTTGCTATGCTGAATTGTTTGTAAAGTAGGTGAACTTAAGGACGCGGACCATAAGGAAGCTGCCTTACTGAAGACGCACTACTTTCACCCACAATTCGTTTGTCTGTTTGTAAGATGTAGGCGTATCTTGATGTTGAATGTTTGGAAGTAAATGTGGTGGTTTTTGTGGTAGTCTTCTTTCTCTTTTCTTGGTTAGGGCTTGCTTTTTTCGTCATGTATGTGGAGTAGTTGTACCTCGATAAGAACCACTGGTATATTACTATCTATGTTGATGGTGACTGTAGAACTGTGCATGATGCCCTTACTTCTGGCCTGCTGTATGTGCAATTTCCCTTGTTTCGCTGTGCACTTGATAACCTTCTCAGGTATGGCAGCTATTGACGAACGGCGTGTATTCAAACTGAAACTGTGCGACTTGTCTGCTAGGCGTGAAAGCTTTTTGTAGCGAAACGAATCCTGTCATTTACTGTGTGATCTTAATGTGGATGCCGTTCATTCGTCGCATGCATTCTATATCACGGTTTTATTGAAAAATTTATATATACATACGATTGTCGTAACACCGGTGTTGCTGTTGCGTATTTTCGAAAGGTGGACGCCGAATGTGGATGATTTAAGCTGTCTTTATATATTGTACTGTTCAAATATATCCGGGGGTTCCATCAAAAGTCAGAACGTGACGAACAAGCTCGTTTTCAGTGTACCATCTTCAAGCCAAATACAGCACAATAAATCGGAAATCGATTATCAAATCAGGATTGTGTGGAACCTAACACGGTGTGTATCTAGTATCATTTTGGGATTACGAACATAGTTACTATGGTATCGTATCAAGTGTTCCAGCTATGGCAGGCTATGGTGATTTCAATGCTTGAGCACAAGATTTCCGCGCACGCATACTAGGGTTTCACAGCCGGATTCCGATTGCCTCCACAGCAGCCAAGGTACGGCATTTTATACCTCTGGTGTGAACACGTTAGACCGGCTTGAATGCGACATCCACGTTAACTCTGTTACCCGTTTCAACTAGGTGAGCCAAAATTGTGCTGAAAGTTCTTCGTTGCTGTCTGCTCTTCAGCCAAGCTGGATATTGTTCGCGTATTCCTTCCGACAAGCGTCTTGTTGTGCGACCAATGTAGTCTGCTCCACAGGAACAAAAGAGTAAAGTCATACAAAACGAGGTAGTCTTACTGACACTGTGTCTTGGAGATGAAGGTGTACAGCTGGCTTAGAGGAGAACGTTGGTCTTAGTAGTGCAGCCTGAAACTTTCTCATCAAGCTCGTGTCGAGCCTTCTCGTTAGCGATACACTTGATAGTTTGCCCTTGTAAGGCAAGTTCATATAGATGACTTTCTGTCCGACAGATAATTCACGGTCTTTCGGTTCCCTTCGTTACGTGTTTCGAGCTAGGAACTTGTCCGGATACCTATTGACACGAAACGACTCACATAAGAGTTTTAGCTCACTGTCCAGCATTTCCTTAGTACAAATTTTTCAAATTTGGTTTGCTAGATAACATATCAAGTTCCGTTTCTGTTTCCATGAAACAAAGCTTTGGAAATAAACATACTGGCTATTTCATGTCCGCTTCCTATGTATGCCTCATTGAATCGATCCATCTTGACGTTTCAAGGAAAGTCAGTTTTTCTGTCTTGTTCCACTTCCATAGTGAACTTCCGTTTCTTGTGAGCTGAGTTGGCTAGTGACAACAGGGAATCAGTATCAGTGTTGCCATCGACGTTACAGAGAACATCATCTACATGCCGTTTTTTGTAAAATACGCACTGATCTGTCAATCCTGTTAGCTTTGTTTGTTCTATCATCTCCATGAAAATATCAATCAGCAGTGAGCTTAGCAGCGAGTCCATTGCGATCACATTCTCCTGCCGATAGATTTTCCCATCAAACTGAAACTGGATGTCCTGCATATGAATTAACAAAAGGTCTTTGAGTTGCTCATCTGACATTCGTGAACAGCGAACACACGTCCAATGATAACATTCTTTTATTATCAGTAGTCTGATTTTCTAAAGGTTTAATGAACCGAAATGTATCATTGAGGCTGTTTTGAGCTCATCTGTTGCGGAGTGATTCCAAAAGATCCCTTGGCCATTGAGGTCATTGATATGGTGAGTTCATCATGTCTAAAATCCGACGTAGAGGCACTCCACCATAGAGTCTCAATATAACTGAGCCCGTCGTTCGCACCCGCTTGAATACTGAAACATCAATCCATCTATTTTGCTTCATAATTCTGAAGAGTTCAGAGATATACTTCTCAATCGCAAGTGCCTTGTCTTCCTCAGACCCCGTTATTCGAAATATGGCATCCTCTTCTAGTATATCGTTCATCTTGTATGTGTACAATTGTTTATCTAACAGCACTATCCCCGCGCCTTGATGTTATCGTCCTTCTGTAGGTTATTTAAGGCCTACATGCGATCTCTTGTCAGCATCCCACACACACTGGTTTTAATGCGAAGGTATTAATAGCATGCATCGACCATTGTTTGAGATGATGGCGTGAGAGCATCTAGTTGACCGAACATGTTTTCGTAATGAGCTTCTAAATCATGCTATCTAATACGCTGCTTCGGACAACAACATTTTAGGCCCAATGACAAAACTCCCACAAGTTTATCAGACAAACAGAGTGACGAAAAATTATGAACGTACCTACGTGGGTTCGTCGGAAAGCCGCCGATTCTGGGCTACCGTTTAGGCTGCAGTTCAATTTCGCGATTCTCTTATCCACCTGGTTCTGCTTGATGAGTTGTAAATAGGCCTCGAATTGAACACGTTCATCCACAGCCAGCTGTTCCACCATATGAAGTCCGTGCAACCGATTGTGTTCCTGATCAGGTTTATAAACGGCAATTGTTTCGATCTCGTTCAGTGTATGACGAGTACGGGTCGTTGTCGTTGGCTTCACACGATTCCTGTAAAGAGTTTTGGAGACATTTTCGTTTATATGCAAGCTTTCAGGCCTTTTAGCCATCGGTATTTTCATCCAGTCGCATACATATTCCGATGCAGAGTACGGTGCGGTTCTGTTAGAAAACGGTATTCATTTAAGTGGCTCGAATGAGTTCACTCTTTCAACGTCCAAGACTCAATCAACTTACATAATTGCACCATACACTTCTCGTCTGTCAATTCAATGCCCTGACAGGGGATGATTTACTGCAAGAAACCAAAAGCACCTATAGATAATTTGGCCGCTTCATATCACGTTCGCTTTCTTTGGCCTACCCAATTCATCGATCAGGAAGTTAGAATACATGGCGGTAAATTCTACTAGGTGGTTGGACTTTTGTTTTCTGACTGAATTTTCTGCGATATAAAGGCATTTGTGAAATGTGGCACCGTAACAAATTGTAACGCATTCTTGCAGCTCCTGACTCACTTTATTTGCAATGTGGTTGTTTTGTTTACATGGAGCAGGGCTTTTTCACGTTTGTGTACCGGTTAAACGCCTTGACTAATCACTAGTTTATTGTTTTCGAGGAATATTGTTTCGGGTGACCGGTTCGGAGTGTGATAGTGATTTTTCGCTGTCCAGTTATTGCACGTGTATATACGGAATTTCTTTAACCTTTTCGAAATATAAGACATTTGTTTCGCTATCGGATTCAAACCCCACGAAGAGGCAATGTTTCAGATGGTCCTCGATACTGGATCATGTTTTGTGGCCCTATCTTTGACACACATTCGTGTAACTAAATGTTAGCAGCTTGGAGCATCCACTCTAGCTGACCGTTCATCATCCCTGAGAGTCGATTCATTTTTGCTTGTTTCTTCAACCAACTGGTTCCGTCACTCACTGCACCCGTTAGCGGCTCGCTTATCGATTTTCTCTGCGACTATGCTGTCCGTGTATTTTCTTTCTCAGACTGCTCGTAATTGGTTGAGAATACAGTCTGTCTTCATCACTAAGGCACACTCGGGTATTGATGAACGCCGCTGTGGTGACCTTGTTAGCATGTGGTCTCGTTGTCATTTGGATTCGTTAGAGTGACCAAATTATGTGAAATCACTCGTGATTACACGTTTTTAAGGTGTCACTTGTTCGTGCGGAATGTGTGTGTTGATTACCATTCCGCTCTCAGACTCCCTAACGTTTCTGATTTGGTGACCGATTCCGCCGGCTTATTCAGGTGAGCTATCAGACTAGCGGATGATCTACTCGCAGTGGCTTCATTAATGGATGAAGATCAATTTCCGTTCTCTCTGAGTTTCGATATTCGTGATCCTCAGTGTTTTTCTTTTCAGACCTTACACGCATTGGATGGTGTGCTTAATTAAGGTTGTTACTCTGAATGGAGTACGCCTTCTTGTTGTTGTGGTTCTTCCTGGACAAGGGGAAGAGATTAAGAGCGTAGACTCTTCCTGGTATCGATGGCGGATTTACCTGTTTCGTCAACACGCTCACTTCAATGCTTGTTAAAGTTTAGGAGGCAATGTTTCGCAGCCGTATGCTGTTTTCCTTTCCATTGTTACTATTCACAGTCTCGCTCTGCCAATTGACGAAAGGTTCATGAACGTTACTATTTACCTCACATTAGACAACCACTTCATCACGTTTCAGCTTATGAGTAATACTGAGGTTGACTGATTATCTCAAAGGAAGACAGAACAACTATTATGTTAGCTTCGGTTGATGAAATTTCTGATCAGCCTGGAGTTACAGAAACCGCTTAGTTTGTTACGTAATTTTATAGTTACTGATAAATCTGACAATGATTGGCTCTCAGAAACTGGTCAACATTCACATTTGCTCATGGCTTCTCCATTCACGTAGACTTTTTAATCGTCGTGTTTCGAAAATAAGCGCTGAGTTGCACATTGAACCTTGTTAGATCTCACTAGTAGTGCACGCCCTTGCTGGAACAGCGATTGGGAATCAGATCACGTTTTTACGAGGCAAATGTGTTGCTCTCTGCGCCACGTCGTTCTACTACGCCCGACCTCATCCTGCTGTTGATGGTTTCGGAAGACAATGTCGAATGCGGTAAATGAACCGGCTACTTCGTTGAGTCACTATACAATGTATATCGCGCACAATAGTTGCACATCCCTCCTTTGATCTTTAACCGGTCGTTTCAACAAAACTACATGATATCCGCCAGTAGAAGCAACACATCTATTCTTGTTGATTTATCGTCAACTGTGGTACACGTTTACCGAGTGAAACGGTCTACGTTCTCATGGAGACTGCCTGAGGTTTAATGCTCGAGTGTGGAGACACCTTAGTCTTCAAAATCAAATTCATGTTTTGGAGGTGGAAACCGCATTTCGTACGAACCATTCCGGTCATTCACCTTGTTTAACCTAGTCTGAATGGTTTCATTCTAGGGACTAAGCAGAATAGTGCCACCATATACTTCTTGTTGGCCAGTTTGTTTTCCGGAAGTGGCTCAACACCAGGATCATTGGATTTTTTTAATGGCACCTTATGCTATGTGGTCCGTGACAAAAATTGAACACGACTGGTAAATTCCGAGTTTGTTGGATAACACTGCTAGGAGTGGTTGTCCATAAATTTTCACTGTGCTTGCGGTGTGGGTATTACAATGATCTGAGCAAATTCGTCTATTTTTCTTGGACGTTATCTGACAACGTTACAATTGAGTCGACAGCCTTCCTTAAATTTTAACAGCTTGTGGCTTTTGCAACCTTAGTGATCACCGATGCTCTAAAACTTCTCACAGTGGCAAAAAATATGGTCGATGCATCCTTGGTGAAATTGAGATCCAGCACTCAGATGTTTCATATGTTGGGCGTCTCACGCTGTTAAACGCCAGTATAAGTAACTTAGACGCCACAGAGGCTAGGCTGATGCCTGTGTGGTTTCCACTTCGGGATGTCTTGGAAAACTAAAATAGTTGATGATAGGCACCATTCACAAAATACTCTTTCCCCCCTCCCAAACAGTCTGGAAGAGTTTCGTCCGTCTTGTTGTCACCATCTTTGAATCATCTGTGGAGGTAGAGTGACGAAATCTGGACCTTCAGTGGTTTGAAACTCTAACGACTCACGTTTAGGAACCATTTCTGCCTCAGACGGAACGAGCGTCTGGAATGCAATGATTGATCATTTGATTACCGATATCTGTGGCTTGATTGGGGTCGGGTGAAATGTTCTTCAGTCTCTTCATCCCACATATCAAGTCGACGCGATTGATTGGTGATAGGAGGATCATTTTCTCTCGAATATGGTTTCACTTACATCGACTCAACGACCTACGACCGAGAAAAAACGGTGCAGTGGTGGTCCTGGACACAATTGGTTCGTCCCATTTTTCCCATCCGTTCGATCAATTGATGCTTATTGTCTTTGTGTAAGCTCGTGTTTACGATCTCGACTGTCCTTTTCACATTCAGAGATGACAGATGACCAGTTCTGCCATCTTGACACACTTGTTTCAGCACACTTCCTTACAGCCGGTCGTCCTAGTTGGTATGGCTTGTTCGGTTTTGGTTAGGTTCTTTCTGTTGGGTTGAGATAGACATTTTTTCGGTCGTGATATGCACCCCTTGAACCTTCTTTGTTCGATTCCCAGTTGGTTATGTTGCATTCGTAAACGAGCGACCCCTGAGTAAATGGCACGCGAAACAGCGGAATCCGAATCCTGGTGAATGCTCCAAAATGCATGACGATTTTCATTGGATAGGCACAACCTGTCACTGATTCTTAGGCACATGGCTGGATAGCAGAGGGTGCTGCTAATGTGGCAATGCCTTTTCGTGCACTAGGGTTATATTCGAAACAGATATCGTGAGTTGCACACAGTTATAGCAGTTTTTCACTATTGTTTGTGTTACTTCCAGACACCAATAAATTCCACTCAACCGCTTCTCTTCTAGGGCAAGGCGACTAAACAACGCATTTAAACCGCTTGCAAACACAGTGATTTCCGAGTATTCGGTTTGCTTCAGAAGGTCGACGAAGGAGTCGTAGAACTTATGCTTGATGGCATTCGAACCACTGTTCCTTTAAGCGTACACCGATATAATAGATATGCAACACTTTTGAATTGCATTTGGCTAGAGCTCTTCGGATACTAACGATCACTGTCAGGTCGTCATGGTCAACGTTTCGAAGCTCGGAATGCTCTTTTGTTTGAGGTTAATTTTTCTGACATCCTTTATTCAGAAAGTCACAGTGATCCGACTATGAAATAATTCGATTGCATTGCCATATGATTGTACCTCACTACCTAAGTACGCCCAGGTAAACAGTGGCGTGGCACTCATCCACGCCCATGAACGTAACTGCTGCTGCCTTTTTGTCTACTTCATATGATCATACCTCCTAAGTCCTAGTCCGTATAGTCTTCCGGGAGTTAGACACTCGAAAATACCGTGCTTTTCGAAATATGTTACCCAATGCGTAGAGTTTTTTGTAAACAGCTTTTGCATCTTACCTAGTTTCACTGTTTTCTACTAACAAGAAGCCATCCGCTTCTTGACACTGAATACTTTTGCTCATTATCGCTACGAGACAAAGTTATAAGCCTATCGAAGTAGTTACACGCTTTGATTTTCCGTATAAATTGAATCATTTTATGCATATAAACTCCTCTGTCATAAGCAATTCCGTTACAAGCTAATGAGCTCACAATACCGATGCAGGTGAAGCGACCGACAGTCTGGCTTGCCTGCCAGCAAAGTCAAAGACGGGGTCACTGCCAACCGAATTTTGTAATAACATTACGCTGAAGATGAAAAATGCATAGCACACAGACCAGCCACACCTGTTTACCGATTTAGCGCGTTCTACATGTTCGTTGCAAGTACTAAGCAGGACATAATCGTGTTAACCATTTGACTACCTGGTAGTAGCTCCACACGAAGGTCCTTGCAATCTTTGACTGTTACTTCCACAGTATTGTTCATCACAAAGTTGGAAAGGAAGGGAAGGTCGGACATCCTGTCGAATGGCATTAGACGTGAAGAATGTTCGAAGTAGCCACCAATAAATGCACGCTCTATACTCAGAGCGGGCACACAACAAATTCAACAAACTAACACACTTCAGTGGGACTTCTCTGCGACAGAGACAGCTCCAGAGAGTGTTTTAAACAGTCGACTGAAAAGTGGCCTCTAGGTCCATAAGTAGCACTACCGTTGGCTTATAAAAGGAGCGTCGATGCTTCACTGTCTGTCACAAGATATGATCGATATATCCACAGCCAGGCCAAATGCTTTCCTTTTGTTCCCTTGTCTACTTTTCTTTGTGTTTCACAAACCGACCTATTATGAAGCCGCTGCTCATCTTGGATATGTTAGAGACAAAGCAAATACCTGTGTGGTTATCACAGTATGTCGTGGCATTATTTCTAAATTGAAGTAATCGTTGAAAAGTCCCGGGTGTACGGAGCCTCTTCATTCAGTCTAATTTTGTCACATATACAACAATGAGGGGCTGTCTGCGGCACTCACAGGACGTTGGCGTGAACCTCCTACCTGATGGAAGTTAGATTGGTCGCGATTATGCTGATGAAGGCAATGAAAGTCCTGCTGTTGACGCCTTACCTTCACTTGTAGCCCGGTTGTTTGTTTGCAAGATGTAGCCACCTTGATGCAGAATATTTGAACATAGATTCAGGTCTTTTTTCGTTGGATCAGTTCTTTTGTTTTTCTTCTTGACCAGGGCTTGCTTTTTCTTCGTGGTTATTTGGCAGTTAAGCGTCACTCATAGCCACTGATGCATTGCTTTTGCTGACGATGATGAATGATATGGGACAGAGATGTGTGGTCAGCTAAGACAACAACCTTTCCGCAGCAACTTTGAAAAGAACTAGGTATGGAAGGTTCAGATTTGGGGCTTCGTTACGTCTAAATAGTTTGTGTGCTAAATCGACAAGAACGTCATAACAACAAATGGTTGAGCTAACTGGGATCGGTTGAACACGTTCAAAGTATGCCTAGCTTATCGTAAGCTACTCTGTATACAAATCACACCATTAGCATCTGATAAGAAGCCAGTGCAACCGCCAATCAGGGAAAATAATACCTGTCTACTCTCTTCGTCATTGCTCGTTTGGAGAAGCAAGCCTCTCAGAAGCTTGCGTTCCAGTTTCCGGCAATCTGTCGTATTCAGAGTCACTGACATCTGAGATACCATCCAGCCGGTTCTGCTGTGAAGTAAGACGATGTTATGTTTTTCTGTAGCCAACATGAACAGCAATGTCTGAATACTCAGTTTCACGCAGGCTGTGCTTCGTGCCCACTCCAGTGTGATGGTCAAGCTCAACTTCGTCGTCACAGGAGCCCCTGAGAAGAAAAGCATTTTCCAAGGGCGCATTCTGGATAAGGATAATGCTTGGGTGATAAGGCACGTTTCGGAGACACAGTACACATCCCATCCAATACCCGAGAAGATGCTTGTCTGGGTTGCTTCTTGACTCATCTACCGGAGAGTGCGGACGTTAAAAGTACCAGTGGTTATCGGTTGTTTTAGATTATCGAGAGAAAGTTAGCAGCTCACGAGGAAGATGGTGAAAGTATGTTAACTGTTCTCTCAGGGTGTCGACAAATTCTGATATTTCCCGGCGGATTATTCTGCAGAAGGGATTGGCTTGGAGGATCCTATCCCGAATCTCTGATTGGAAACAATAGCAGAGGTATCTCGTTCGGTTTCGTTGATTCAACAATGTGACGCAATCGGCCGTGAGAGCGCAGTGAGTTCATTCACCCCTGTCTGATTCCGATCACTTCAGCGCACAATGGATGTATTCTAAGCTGCATCTGGCTCAACGATGATACCGTAAGTTTTTCCCTATTTGGAGGATAACAATGCTGTAACCATAAAAGTAGTTCTACTACCGACTTACATTACCGTGCTTCACTGCCTAAGTACTCGCACACAATCAGCATTACGGCATACAAACCTATGGGTTCAATTGATTTTTATCTGGCTTCTGTCTTTCGGCCCGCCTGACATGGTTGTATCTGGAAGGACAGATCTAATCATTATAGCCCTCCAGGTCAAAACAACACACAAATCTGACCACATCGTCAAGGTTGTAGGATAAGTCTACTATGTTCTGACCCTGTCATTCTCGTTGTTCGTTGATCCACATTCTTTCTCTTTATTTCTTATTTTACGTGTGTAATCGAGACGATTTTTTACCGCCTTGTCTAGGTTCTCTTTTGTCTTTACTGCAAAAGTGAGGAAAAACGTTTTTGGTTGTATACAGCTGTCATCTAACAGCTATCTTGAATTAGGCTCCTTTGTCAGTATCCCAGCTCATGTCCACATCGTTTTTGTTTACTCCATCTGCTGTTAGGCACATCGTGTTTGCCTCCCCAGGTAAAAACTTTGTGACCCGGGAAAGTAGTAGTTGATCGGGTTCGATGGCGTCACTGAGTTTTCTGTGAACTAGAGACAATAAGAAAGAGTAACAAAACTGGCGAAAAGTCATATGTCTCATCCTCAGTTACATTTTGATCGTGTGGTGGTTGTACGACATAGATGGCTTGACATTATTTGCCGGCTTTGTGAATTGACTCCCATCTCCCCTCATCTCAGTTTGTTCACCATTTTTTATTCTTATCGATGCATTGTAACTCTTTGTTACGGTCTCACTGATGTATTGGGAGCGTTAACCAAGAGTTATAGTTCGACTTAACTTAATTCTGATCGCCCTTACTGATCCAGAGGAGTTTTTCTTACGTGCAACCACTGCTACTACATGGGCGATAGTTTGCCCAAACGATTTTTTGCTGTGTGTTTGTCATCTACAATAATCTGATAACAACTGTGCTCGCCTTCTTGTCGTCCCTCAAGTAACGTGGCTGTCTGTAATTCCAGTCGTGGTGGGAATGTGCTCTGCGTTGCGTTGACACAAGCACCAATCGGTTCTGCCTATATGGACTTTACTGCAACTGCGATTGAACAGGTTACTTGAGGGACAAACTGATCCGTTGAGTGGGTATCATTGCCATGGAGAGCCAAACCTTAGTGATTGACAGGACTCATAGTTGGACAGCTGGATAAGTGCGTTGCAAAGCCGAAGTCAGTTTGTGACTCATGTTTTGGTTTAAGTGGTCTCCCTTGAATTGGATTTGCAGAACTGCATTGTTTTTTCTTTGCACGATAGCCTACTGCATTCGGTACTTTTTTTTCTTACTGTAGATATTCACAAATTTTTCTGGATAATTATTATCCACTAGTGTTTTTCACTGGACCCCTCTTCCTACAGTCAATACGCCCTGTGAGATAATTTTCTGACTAATTTCCGTTTGCAAACAAGAAATGTGAATCGGGAGGGTTGCATGTATTGCCCGCTGCATGTTTATTCACGATAAACAGATCTTTGCAATGTTGCATCGTGACATCTAGTTATAGGAATGTCTAAGAATGGCAAACGGTTGTTAACATCCATCTAGTGAGGTACACTGAGGTTTGGGTGGATGGAGTCCAAACCTTTATAACATAAGGTAAAAGCACACTCATCAATACAGTCCAGAATGTCATCCATATAACCTTTGTGGAGCAACATACCAGCGACTGTTTCTTGAAATTGTCTTTCAAGCCTCATCAAAAATCAGTATGCCAGTGTGGGACCTAATATGTTACCTGTCAGTCTGTGTACAATTCTCACTTCCGGATTCAAACAATGTTTTTCGGACAAGCGACTGATTAGAATGAGCTGAAGTGTTAACATTCCGCGATGTCCTCTATCGGTTTGGACTGGATGTAAATTGGGCGATTAATTCTGTCTAGTTTTTTTTTTTACCAACGTTTCTTGTTCCGCAGTTTTATCGTATATCCGGTTCACGAAGCCGAGCTTGTGGTGGCTGAATGTTAACGTTGTCGAGTATGTCCGAAGTCTCGGCCGTTGGATGGGAGCCGTGCATGCTTGAGGAGCTGGTTGCGCATGCGTGTTCTTTTTGGGCCTCGAGCCCAGACTGGTTTCATACTGCAGGTGATTAATACAGCTCGCTGTGGGCATCTGGCCTCGAGACCGTGCTGTGATTTGACGTTAGTCGCCGTAGCGATAAGGAACATTCGCAGCGAGAGTTCTACAATAATCTACTGAGGAACGGACAAATATTCCAAGTTGTTTTTTCTCTATGGAAGCGCACAGCTATCTGGGATGCATTACTCTTTTGGTTGATATTTTAATCAGCTCTCGGAGTGTTTACAAAGCTCCTATTTTTGCGCTTGAATGCTAGTGATCTTAGCGAGCTTTGCTGACCTGCTTGTTTGACTGTCTCATGTTTTACCTATCTTGGGCGTACATCGTCCAACCATTGAAGGCTGCTTTTCTAATGTTTCACTATATGATTGCGTTTCCGTAGAGTTTTTTTCGCAGCTTTTGCCGGTAAGCTGGCCATGTTTCTCTCGATACCATCCTACTTGATTCGGGCTAATTTACGGAAGCGGCAGTAGCTAGACGTTAAACGTCTGTTCACATGCTCGTGAACGCCAGCTAAGCAAGCTGGCATATATAATCCAGTAATTGACCAACAGACGCCGTCTACATCTACTCGAGTAGCTTGTGCGCGGTCCGCTAACTGGTTTCATGTGTCGTTTCCTTGTTTTTTTTCTATCGATTTTAAATTGCGTCCGTTGATGATCTGACGATGTTCATTTACAATTGGAGTTTGTTCTTTAGAAACTTCCGGCTGAGACTTCATTGTATGCTTGTTGTCCACTGCTGAATCACTTGTGCTTCTCATGCACTAATCAGGTTCTGACAATATATGTATGGTTGAGTGGATGAGACACACACTTTAACTCAGACTTGATAAGATTTTTGAATGCGTTTATCCGATCGTACTAGTGTTTTGGACTTTGGATTTCTCATCTGTGCGGTATGCGACTTGTGCAAAGTTGACGACTGCGATATGGTTGGTGTGTGTACACGTTTACACTGGATGCATTGGTACGTATTGACAGACCATTTGATTTATGCGTAAATGGATGTACTAATGATACTAGACGTTAGTCGAATGTGCACATTTCCCCCACAACCAACAGCGGTCTGTCCATTGTTTGTTTCTCCACCTACCTCAAATTAATCTGTTCTGGTCTGAGTGTCTTGGTGGGGAACAGGAAATAAAAGTGAATCAGATAAATTTTCTAAACGTCATCGTGTCTCTGTGTTTTAAACACGCTGCCCATCGAAAATCGCTCTTCTGATTGGAACATGGTTAAAAGCTATTACGGGCTTTACTCACAGCTTTCTATCCAGACGACTGTTTCGCAAACTATGTTGTTTCATCACAGATGTGTTATCCCACATTCATTATGCAATATTAGGTAAATCCTTACTTCTCAGCTCATGGTGTATCACATTCCGTCACGCACAACTCTTGCTAGGATGGTCGGAGTAATTAATCGTTTCAGAATCGGCTGTAGGCACACACGATGTCGATTGCATAGTGGAGATGATTGTGCATCCCGGTTTTCGGGAATAAGAATGTATGACAAGGGCTTGTCGAAATTGATAAACGGTCTATGTGGCCTGTGGCTGAAGCTGACACAACTCGTCACACCCATCATGTTCTTCGGAAGCTGCTGTTCACGATGCATCATGTCTTACCTTAAGGTTTGACTCCACGAAGTGATATATCGGTTGTTTAACGCAGTGGTGACTATTCTCCCCTTCCCTTCTCTCGTAGGTCCGTAACCTGATCGAATGATGTTTCTCACCTTCTCTTTGTTCACGAAAGTTACAGAACTCTGGCGGTTCTTCTTTCCAATTGGGTCTTTTTGGAAACATTCCGCTACTTCATTTTTCTCATCCATATGATAGTATTAGCATTTGTCCGTTGTGACCGCTACATGTGGGCGATCTTGGGGTGCCTGTAGCGTTTCCTCGGGGATTTTTTTTACCCGCATGCTGATTTGTTGTGCTTGAAATCACGGACGAGCGTTCCGCTGCTACACAATGGGTGTAGGGGAATATGTCTTTATGAAAGCGCTTTTGTATTCGAACTGGCTGCATGTAGCGTAGGGAGAGAGCAACTTCAATGGGTGGGCGGCTTGTTGATTGTTTTGTTCTAATACTGCTTCAGGAACTATTCTACGGTCGATGTTTCTATCCCACCTCAGCATACGTATTTTACAACTCACTTTCTGCTTCAATTTATTGTTTCGACAACAGTTGGCGAAAACCACTTGAACTTCCAATGCATAAATTTATTTCGACTATTGTGAAAACTACACCGGAATCAGTTTGATCCCAGTCATTACTAGAGTTCTAGCACACATTGTACTTCATCGACTCACTGTTGCTCGGGAGGAAAGCATTAGGAGAGAGAACAGACAAGGTTTCGCACTGGGCGGGGATGCATAGATCACATTTTACCCTTCGTCAAATTCTGGAGCAGCGTCATGTGTACCGCCGACTAGCAATCGCGGTATTTCTTCACCATAAAGGTGCGCTTGATTTGACGGATCGATCCACACTCACAGAGTCGCCTAAACACAGGGGTGTACTGACCAAGTATGTGAACATACTATCGGCGCTTTGTCCCTGTACTTCAGCTCAGATTAGGTTTTTACGATGAACCGTCTGACGGTTTGAGCACCATGAGCGGCGTGCGTCAAGGCTGCCCGTTTTCATCATTTTCGTCTAAATTCGTCATAGATGAAATACTGGAGGATTATCTCCGACAAAGTGCCGTACCGGCGTGGACCTCCTACCTGGTGAAAGATTGGCTGTTCTTGATTGTACTGATGACAGCGTGTTGGTGTTTGACACTTTCCAAGCAGTACAAACAATGCTATACGCTATTTCGCCCCGTATGCTAAATACTTTGGAATGTGTTTCGCAGCTTCAAAATGTAAACTGCTTCTGCAAGACTGACTGAACCAAAGTAGCGTAACAACATAACAACATATGAAAGAACCAATCATTTCAATGACGTCTGCATGGGCGAATCTGATCGGTGTCTGGATGAGCGCATGATGATGCATATTCGTTGGTGGTTATTAGATTCAACGTTAAAACAGCCCGTTGAATGTAGCACACTCGATCACCAAGCTCATCCTTGCTACAGGTCTCCTATCTAACTGGTCATTTCGTTCAAGGTATTGTCAACTAATCTTAGCCTGATACTACCAGCGATCAGTAAGGTGACGCCAATCAGACAGCATCAACAAGTTTCGTATGCACAGAAGACGTTGACGCAATCACCTCCCTCATCACAGAACTGACTGCGTCACTAACGCGCGAACGATTGACACTATATAGTTGGTTCGTTCATTTGCTGTTACTCTAGAAAATTTGTTGATTTTACGTTAGCGACTGATGTGAATAAGTCAAAGTGTCAATGTCTCGCGGCACAAGCCTTCTCTCTGTTTTGACGAATTGGTCAAAAGCTACTCAGTACTTTCAACTAGCTCATGCGATTTTCAGAATGACAGAACAGTTATTGCGACTGCGTTCTTCTTGCTGCAGATGGATGCTATTCACTCATTCAATCACCCATTTTCACTTGCCCTCCTTACTGATCGATGGGTTTGTGTTTTCCGAGTGATTGATTGTCAAACCGGTCACAGTTTTGGTTATCGTGTCGCACTCCTTTTCATTCCTTACTGAGTGGCATAACTCACTGTACGCTCTCATGCGTCGTTTTCTAATCTCGTGTGTTTGATCGGATCGCAGTAGAACTTCCGGTATCAACTTGGCTGTCAGCGGCTTTGGGTCTTCACCTCCCAACAGTTGTCTGATTCGCTGTTGTAAAGCCGAAATCACTGCGACAACATAGACTTAAACCATGCTCACGGTTTCTTGAGAATTGGACGCGTGTCGACCACACGTTTCCCTGTCCCTGTGTTGTTCATCTCCTTTTGTGTTCAAGGCCCTTGGGTCAATGTTTTCGTTTTTCACGCTGATCGTCAGCTTGTCTGTGTGACTGCATGTGTCAGCGCGTTCACTCACGCCAGCCTACTCGATGTGTGGAAACACCACGTTGGCACATGATTCATTGCCTGACAAGCAGTGTCGAGACCGTACTGAGATTGTTTAATCCATTAGGGAAAGGGTGCTGTCGCTGCCCCCTTCCCTGCTTTTGAAAAACCGCACGTCAATCATCCAGGTTGAAAGACCGCACGTCGACTCGTGAGACGGTTATGAACAGTTAGTTACCTGTCGTTACGGCCAACTTCTGATGAAACGGTCGCACTGTGTTTCACGGATCGTACTATTTGTTTAGGAACTCCGGATGATGTCGTTACTATCAGTTTTCTCCTATTGCTCGCGGTAGCTGGGTGATGACGATGATGATTGTCAGTTACGTGATTATTGCCTTACAACCCCGTTACCGCGACCTTTCCTATCTGGTTTTAGGCGCCTTGACCGTAGTGGTCCATGTGCAACCTAGTGCGTTCCATGAAAGACTGTGAAATATGATTGCTCTTCCTCCCAATCTGTTTGTCCCTGTTGAGTCAGAAAGACATCACTTGTCGAAGCCTTTATGAACTGTAACAAATAGGTTGGCAAAATATGTTGACGAGCACTTTTTGTCTCTCCGAGACTTGCAGTCGGGATCCTGGCATTACCGTTGCTGTGATCCTTGTGTTAGGATGTGCTACGGTACCGCGAATCTTCTTCAAAGTTCCTGTTTTCAACAGGGTTTAAGCTCCCGCTCATATCGGATTTTGATGGCACTGAGATCTGTAGCAAAGCTAGTTTCTCTAGATTAGGTTTCAGCGAACGATTGTCTGTGGATCGTCAAATTCGCTACTTGTTTTAACTTTCGTGCATGCAAAGTACATTCCTTCAGACAGTAAGTCAAACACCGACGGGGATGTATTCCATGATGATCTATCCGTTCTTTTGAATCAGGTCAAACATTCGGGCATGCTCTTGCTTGTTGGTAGTATGGCCGCACATATTGGTCAAATGTGAAGTGGCCATCATCCATGATGCTACTCTTTGAAGAACTGTCGGCTGTTTCGTTGTGACGACCACAATGAAACCCAATCTTTGTTTCGTCGCTTGCTCAGAGATAGTCTGCTCGCAGATCTTAACCATTCATTTGGAAGTCAACCGATGAGTCTTTAAGAACTGATTGCTAACTTGTATCATAAGCGAACATCAGACAAAAGTGTTGACAATCTTACTAGTTTGTTGCGGAAAGGTAGCGTAATGGACTACTCTCGACAGTTGTGAGTAATAAGTTGTCTCATTGCGTACACTGTGGATTACTCCCCTGTTTACTACTGAACGGAGGTGAAATTGCTACTTGTTCTATACATGGACGGTCATGGAACGGATGTAGAAAACCGAAGTTGGTGCTCTATCGAATAGTAGTCATTTGGATAAAGATCACGACAGTTGCTGCGTTCGAATGAGCGTTCTTGTTCATGGTGTTCAGTTTGTTTAACGTCTTCCTTAGCTTCCTTAATGAATTCTTATTGCCTATAATCCTTTAGACCCTGATGCAAAGGTGAAGCGTGTTTTTTTTATTCGGCGAGTCCTCTAAATAAGGATTGACCGACTCCTGCTGATTCTGACTATGACAACTATCACAGCCTGAACAACTACCTTGTAAAAAGTGTGTTTCATGGTATTACCGGAACGAAACTTGAGTCCCTGAGAACATTGTAATGCAAACTACTCGGGATTTCTTAAAGTAATATGTGAGATGCACTATTACGACGATTTGTGGAAACACGTCAGACTGGCTCTTTTTTCAACTACCTTTTTGGGATGGAAGTATTGTGTTTGTTCATTACACTTTGGTGGAACTTTCAGTCTACCTTTAGACGTTTGATTTTAAGTGTTTTGCACCTACTCTGAAACTGATTGCTTAGAATATGATCTGTTTGGGTGCTATTTCGTGAAGAACTTGAACAATCCTTAAACCTTCAAATCCTTAAACAAAAACAATTCCACAAATGGAGCTTCTGATACAACCGCGATTAAACGGCTCCTCAGTGTAATACGTCGGGAATTCCGTTTTTCGTGTTCCTTTACTGCTTGTTGTAGGTTGCAGACTGCTTGCCTTCCACACTTACTGGCTGATCACAGCATGGTAGGGACATCTGATCGTTCATCGTGTCGACCAAAGCCCAATAGTTTCCAGTTTTTATTCCTTCAGCATCCATGGCACACTGTTGTGTGCATGAGATTAGTGAATAAGCTCATCCAGGCCTGTCGTTCTATCTGATGGGGCGTTTGCCTGTCACGTTCTGTTTATATCGAATCCTATCGGAGTGACATGCAATTCAGTCATGCTCACGATGAGACTTGCACTGCAACTGTGTCAGACTTGCCGCATGCTGTGAAGTAGTGTTGTACCCAGCACTGACATTTCTAGCGTTTGCTGTTCCAACGTCATGCAATGGGATTCCTGGCATGATCCAGCTGTTTCAACGTTATTTTAATGTAAGTTTTGATCACGTCAGTACTTCAGCGGGCCTTCATGAAGTCGGTCCTGTTTCTGGATACGTCCACAGGCTTCATTTATTAATTCGATTTGCCATCGCACACGTCACAATTATTTTGGTTTGTGAACAACATTCATCCAGTCTGTCTTTTCTCTCTCTGTGAGACTTCATTTTTGATTGCTTTCGCCAGAATTGGACGTTGTATGTGTACGAAAGTTATCGCTCATGTTGTCCGCCTGAAAAACCAATCACTCATAGGAACTCAGTTGTTAAATTTCCACTTCGTCTTGTTTGAATGCGCATCTCTTCTAGTGATAACAGAGTTTGCTCTCAGTGAGAATTTTGTACGATCGCTCAAAATTTGAAGTTACGTGCATTCTTAAGACCCCATTCCGAACTGTTTTTTCCTCGATGTTTTGCAGTTGACGGTTGTATGTTCCTCAAGCAGATGAATTGAGAACTAAACTAGTCTATTCTCATCGTCTGTGACGCTTTCTTTCACTCATAGACTGAAATCGATCACCGATTCGTAGTTAACCTACAGACGAGCATGCAGCTACTACGACCCCAGTAGAGTGATGATCACTGAGACCAGCTATTTGCACAAATTTCACCAACCCATTCTGAGAACATGGTACCTCCTTGCTGGTTTAGAAGTCAACCACAAACGAATGATCTATTCCAGTCTGTGTGGAAGGAAAGTGATTCGTATAGCTTTCAGCAACCCCGGTGACCTTGATCCCCTGTTCTGGTGAATACGTATCTGGACTGTCGTTTGACCGTCGTTGTAAATTGTTTTTTTCCCAATGTGTACGTCGCTGTTTAAGCTCGGCTAGGTCGAAGTATGTGTGCATTCTCTCGATGGCGGTCATTAGTCTACGTGTTCAAAATTGAGGTAGCTTTCGTTTTGAATAATTTCACTCACGCGACTTATAACTTGAGCGCCTTCTCTTTTCCATGTAACCCACCCTATCTGCTTGTTTGTTTACTCATCCGGTGTTGTACAGTCGTCAGTGTAGGATGATTCTCGGGATGTGATACTCTTCATCAGTATTCGTTTCTGAGTTGTCAATCCAGATTGATGTAGCACGAATTGGTTCATATAAGTAGCCCGAACAGTTTCATTCAGTTCGGTTGCCCCATCGATTCACACTGGGTAGTGATCATTGTATATCCTATTATTCATGCACTGCCAATGGAAGTGACAAACAGCTGAAGTATTTTGTTTCGTAAATGTGGTTTCAACCACCGGAAAGTGTTATCTATCACATGCTCCCAGCGATTTTATATTTTTCTTGTAGAGTTCCCTATGATCTGTCTTCACTAACTCTTTCTGGTGCATTCAGTGTAATACCATGTTTCATTCTTCTCCTCATTGATGTCATTACTCCCACTTGCTTAGCACTCGGCGTATCTGTCCCAGTTAGTCGTCGTGATTCCGAAGTAGAACTTTAGAATTTAGGTGAATCGGCCGCATTAGTTTCCAAGTGGAACAGGCTAGTTAGTGTGATAAGTTTTTATTGGCCAATGTTCCAGAGGTTATCACATTGTGTCCGTTGTACATGTTGGCTGCTAGGGACTTCCCACCCTAGGATTATTTATCAGGCCGCATACGACAAATCAAACTCACATTCGCCCTTTCATCCGTTTGAATACAAATGGACATCGATCGAGAAGTGTTCGAGCTTTTTATTCACTTTCCTTCCTCTGATGTTGCTTACGAGCACACTGGTGTGGTATGTCAATTGGTTTTTCCTGCCTTTTCTACTTTAGACGTGTTTCAAGCTCAGCGTCGGTCGCCTGTTTCATTCGATTTCTTTGGAGGAAGATTCAATCAGATTAACTAGCTACAGACCGCGGTATGTGGAACGTTTTGTATTCATTGCTTAGGTAGCTTGCTTCCATTTTCCTTCATTCACCATTTCACAATATGTTGATACTAATATGTTGATACTAACCAAGAGGCGTGTGTCACCTGAGACGGTGACACGACCGTGCAACGTAATGGCGCTAGCTATTGTTATGAGGAGCTGTCGGTGGTCTGTTTCTCTTGAGGTCGGCTTGTGATGGTTGGGGAGATAAATGGACGCGGATTCCAAGTTTCATCGGTCTATTTGTATATCTCACTCGTAGGTTTGTCTCATCCTCCTCCGTGTAACCTGTTTCATGGAGAAACCGGCTTGATGTACGCTTCGTCGAGTTGTTGATTCGGGCTTTTCTTATCCTCATTGCTCCGAATCGATGTGCTCCATATCCTCCTGCTCACAATCACTTGTTGTGAAGTTGCTTCGTGAGCCAAGCTCTTAAGCTCAAAGTCTATCTTCTTCGTGTTCAAATGAGCCTCGGAATTCGTCGGTTTCGGAAGGCGCAGCAGTCAAACGGTGAATTCGCACTGTGGATCGACACGTTTTTACAGCTCACATTGGCTTTATGGTGCAGTCTGGGGAAGCGATTCCGAAATTTATTGACAAACTCACACTTCCCCATGAAGAGTTTGTCCCGACCTGGTGTTTACTGGAGGTAGACAACGAAGTTCAAGACTGCAGCACCACTAATACCTGCATCGGTATTGGGGACTGGATTCTCGAAGTGGTGGCGGAATTCACCTAATTTGGCAATCTCTTCCTCAGCATCACACTCGACCACTGCGTTCGTAACACGGTAACAGCGAGACGACTTTCGAAATTGTTTATGAGGATGCCATGCTGGCCAACAACACTTGTATGAAATTGCATCGAGCTTGTGTGCCTAGCACCGTTTCAAATGACATCAAGGCTTGGGTACACGTAACACAACTGGAGCGTCTTCTGAACATCTGTCACTTTTGCTGCTTCAGGTTATTCCTGTGTATCAGCAGTCAGGATCGAGTCCGTGTGACAACATTTTGAAGAATCATATATGCCTAGTATGCTTGCCATACTAGACCGAAGACTTTTAAGACGGCTAGACCGCATTCCAGGGAGTCGAAGACCAGTCTTGTGACTGCACCTGTTGCTGATAGCCATACTGTTACCTGATTTGTATTTATATACATATACATATATATATTACTTGATTTGTGTATATTAGCTCAAGGGCTGGCTGCCGGATTATGATCAAACCCCTCACACACCGGGTTTATTCTCGTTCCCAGAGGAGGCACTCTTGTTGCTACCTCGGTTTACGCTCTAACTACACCCCTCTCTTTTCGAACCGGTATTTTCGATTCACCACAAATCATCCGTGATAAACGAATAGGATATAATTGGAGCATTTATTTTCAGTTGGTTTTGACCTCACTTGCTTATTACTGTCATCCTGATTGGGAGTATTTAAGCATACGAACCTTTCTTGTTTATCTTGATCTCGTGTGTGTATTTGTATCTCCTCCAGTTTTCCGCCAGCCGATATGCTCGGTGATTAACAGTGTTCGGCCGTAGCGAGTATGATCACTCACGCACCATATTTTGTGCTTGAATATTCTAATTGAACAGCAGTGGATGGGGATGCTTGTATGTATTCCCCACAGAGCGAGAATCGACGTGAGTGCTGCTTGGTGTTCATGATTCCAAATTTGATTTACGCCTCATCAACTTTTGGACAATTGTGTAATGAAGTTTTCGAGTCGTACCAGTTACCACGTGCTGGCTACTTCAGTAGCGCTCTCACAGGTACGGGGAGCGCGGTTTTCAAGCACCAATTTGCGCTCTCTTTAATGCTAAATTGGTTGGAGTTCCACTGGCTGCGCTTCGAGGTAAATGACTGTTTTGTACGACTATCGAATGCTTATCACATCATGGTCGGTATGTTTGCTTGCTACCTGAGCGTACTGTAACGAATGGCAAACGTTATACATTTCATCTATGTGCATCTTAGTGTTATTTTTCGCTTGTCAACTGTTTGCAACATTCACAACCACTGGTTTGAATTTACCTATCAAAACAGATAATTATTCTGGCATTAGCCTCGGGGTTCATTTGTTTTGATCCTGTGAAAGGATAAATGTTGATAACGGTGACCATAATTACCGATTGACGTTTCAAAGCAGATGTGCTCGCTCGATTTTGTTTATTGGTTTTCCTGAACGGATCGGCAGGTGGTCGATATCAGTCACAATGCTTATCACACATATCCTTGTTCATTGCGTACTGTTTTGTTCTCACTGGTTCTGTTGGCTACTGTTTGGGTTTTGCGGTGCCAAACAACGCAGGTCTGAAGGTTTTACCAATATTCATAGGCGTGTGGTTTCCAATGTTTTTCTGACCGATTTTGAAATTCGTGATTTTCTACTATTCAACTCGAAATCGTGTGATCGTGCAATGTGTGTTCGAAGACGACTGGTGACCCCGTGTGAATCATGTTGTCTTCAAACAAATCCTCTTGGTACAACTCTCCAACAATTGACTGGAACGTTTTCAACTCCTAAGTTGCGCATAGTCGTCGAATGTACAGCTTAGAACGTTTTAAATCCTATTCTCACTATTCAGATGACAACTTTTAGATGTGGCTCTCTGTGACGAGTAACCTTACCTATTCTGCTGATGTTATTCTCTATTTCAAGGTTGGATTAGTTATTATCCACAGTTATTACCTGGTAGAAGAATCGTTGATTGCCAGCTTTATAAGCGTTAAAGTACTCTGATTTCAGGTTGTCCTGAAGGTGGCTTATGGAATACTGGTTTAGACGGGCGTGGTAATTACTTGCTGTTCCTGTGGTCTACTAGCTACTCGCCGGTTACTTACTCACAACAAACCCGAGAAGTAGCGTGCAGCCAAGCCTTGTTGATCAGTAGAGAATCGTATCCGTTTTAGTGGACTGAGTATTCTTTGTCATGTTCACAAGGATGACATGAAGATGTGTATTGCAGGATGCTAACATTCCGATTTTGCACTGTCACTTGCCGCTGGTCTGACTACGTTCATACTAACAACGATTGAGCTGAATTCATGAGTAGAGAGGGCCAAAAATTACTGACTATGGTAGACTGGTAGAACGACTCTCTCCGACGCACATGAAGCTGACTTTCCTTGTTCGATTGGCAGAATTTCACTGGTCGCCAAAACTTTGAGGCCGGCTTGCCTCACAAAAGCAGTGGTGCAGTCGATTAAGTCGAGAACCTGGTCTGTTGTGCGGATGTTCCGTAATAAATGGTGCCAGGTTTTTCCTTCGTCAGTCTGCCTGACTGCATTTTTGGGTAATTAGCTGTCACTCCTCTGGGGGAGATGTTCAGGCAATCATCTGCCTGTTCCGTCAATGTAAATTTCGCAGCAATTTCAAGGAAACTGATAAATAACTTGTGGAGTGAAATAGTTAAGAGAATTGGATCTCGCGTTCGAGAAAAACTGATTCCCTGGTTTGGAAGCAGCCGGATACAATTGAGAAGTAGTTTGAAGTTTGTAACACACAGCATTGATTAAATATTTCTCATCTTAGTGAGTACCACGTACTTCGAAGACCTTCTAGATTTCAGCCTATAAATGCCCATAGTTTGTGTGCTTTGTCACGAAGATAGTTTGGGAATGGTACTTATCGTTGTCCCCATCTCAACTAAGTGTGTTTCGAACACTGTCAAAATCATTCCAAAGGTGTAAGAATCAGCACACTGGTTATAAAATTTTAGCGGATTGTTGTGGTTGCTGCTATTTACTATCCTTACAAGTGAGACAACCTTTCCTGCCGAACTTTATATCAGTCTAGACGTTCCGGATACACATAGTCTTTTAAATCCTCACACTTTTCCATACGGTGTAGTATCAAACGTACGATCTTTTATCTGTTTAAAGAAGTTGATTATATATATATATATATATTCTCACAAAACTCTGACCATAAAAGTTCAGACGGTGGCATCTGTTCCGTGTATTTTTTCATCCTAAGTCTGAATGACACAGACGAATTACGACGGCCTCACCTATTGATCTCTGACCTTCAGCGGCGCGATAGTGGGGATTCAGCGGATGATGCGAAACACCCGTTNATATATTCGAACAAAACTCAACCATAGATCAGACCGACCTCCCTTCCTGATGAATCTGCTGATATAGTGTATTGTCCGTCCCCTTTGTGATGACTACCTAATGAGAAACGTGAGCCGATGATTCATGTCTTCATAAACTCCGTTTTACGTTGATATAGACCAAATCAGTTACTTTTATAGCAATCATCCTATTAGTGTTCAACCATCCGTGAGCGTTATTCAGTTTATTAGTCGATTCTGGGTAGGGTAATGTTGCCTGTTTACCAGCAGCCTTTTCCCCTAATTTCAGTGGTTTATTCGCTAGAGTCACGTGATTTCGTTCAGATTGATCGTCACTAATTCCAGAGGTTCACGTTAAAAGTACTTTTGTGTTTTCTAGCTGATTCTTGCAATTTTGTTAGTGTAGTAATTTCTTTAATACATCCACTTAACTCGCTTATCCATCAGCTATCTGGGAGCGCCATGGTGGTAAGATTTCCACGGAATGTGTTTATTCTATGATCCCTCTTGCAATATGTCGGTCCGATCTCGCGGGTGGGTTCCCCTCGGATGTGTTTATTGATTCGAGGTCAACCACCGTCCCACAGCATAATACGCAACGTGGCAATCGGTATATTACAGCCTCGGACTGAACGTGTTTGTCATTTGTCTGTTAATCCTTGAATTTGTTCGTATAGGCTGTTTTTCTGGGTTCAACAATACCCATGCACTTAAGGACGTCACGACCAAAAGGCTATGTGGGAGAGTGTTCGGAAAGCCATTACAAAACAATGTCACGAGATTTCGAGCCCAATTGTCAGGGATATCGTTACAAACGCGATACTGCATTCGTATCGTAGCCGGAACACGGCATTTTATTTGACTGTCCATCGCTCGCTCATATGGTGCATTTCTAACGTTCTCACTCCATTCCGTCACCAAGTGGTTTCTTCCGCGGTTCGTGCGCAACGCACTACCCAATGTTTATCATCGCGAACAAAGCATTTCGATGCCGTTCGCATGCGTGCACTCGTCTTTCATTCTGGAAAACAGGGGTAGGTGTGTAGGTGCCCATTGAGCCTGACGCGACAATGGGTCAACCTGGACGTGCATCCGGTCGCTCACGTTGCAGCATGTCTGACGGACTCTGACCATAAAAGTTCAGACGTTGGCATCTGTTCCCTGTATTTTTTTCATCATAAGTCTGGATGATACAGACGAATTACGACGGCCTCACCTATTGATCTCTGACCTTCAGCGGCGCGATAGTGGGGATTCAGCGGATGATGCGAAACACCCGTTCCGTTCCTGCTTGACGGACACAGTTGACCGAGTGTACAAGACTGAAAAGTTTGGTGTTCTCTGTTGTCTCAGAACGAAACAAAGCCGGGTATTGTCATGATTTCTTTCGGCATGTTTCCGTTCGGGTGAAGTGGTATCGCCCCCTCGGAGTAGCTGCCACGACAGGCCTTGCTGAATGTTAAGTCTCGATGAGCACGCCACTAAATTGGCGTTGCTTATTGCTGTCCATCGACTTGTCCGTCACGGTGAGACTGGACCTTGACGTGGTATGACGGCTTGCGCATCTCGACGACCTTTTGGGCTAAACTAGGCAGAGTTACTCAAACCAGGCAGGCCAACAGGTAGAGGTCTGACAAACCACAGTCTCCTGGTCCTCCAGGTTGGGGGTTGGAAGATGGTTGGCATCTCTTCCTGA